>CATIWJ010078012.1:0-11512 GCA_949640765.1 Croton laevigatus | reverse complement strand
AAATCTCTGATATTCTTTTTGACTGCGGTCATATAGCCCACAATTAGAGATTGCAATTAGAAGGTTGATTTTGAAAATCTTAAGAAGATAAATTTGCATTGTTTGGGGCAAGAAGGCTTAATAGGATCTTGGTATGGTATCATATGACGTTGGAAGAACACGGTGGCTAATTTGAACAGTCTCATTGACTGTAGCCCCAGAACAGGCCCAAAATTGGATGGCTGGATTTATTTTGGCGCAATAATTAAAGTCTCTGTATTCTCTTATTGAAACAAAGGATTTTAGCTGGTACAGAGACGAGGAGAGTACACACTTGCCTTTTGTGTGAACAGAAAACTAGAATAAATACCATATCAGCACCTACTTACAAGTTACCAGCACCTAAAATTCTGAGTAAGATTTTGTTTCGTCCAGTGAGATGTTGTCTGAACAACTTTGTTGGGAGATAAGAACTTGTTCCGTTCTTGTGAGGAAACCACTTCAGCTGTTTGTTTTGTTTGGCGACTTCTGCTAGTATGCAGGAGTTATTTTCACTTGCAGGATTATTTTGAATTGTTAGGAAATAACTGGTGCTTGGTTGAATTTGATTTATGCACCGTTTTTACCTTCTTTATTTACTATTACCGATCAAGTTAGTTAATTTTGTATCCTAATAATTTCTTGTCAAATTTTTTATGCATGTACAATTAGGCTGAAGAATAGAACTGAAACATGATACCTTAAAATTATATTGAATGTTTCCTTTTTAAGTTCGTCTTAGAAGAAAAAACTTGAAAATCCGTCAATCCAACTTGACCTTTACACTTTTCTGGTATGCAATCAAAACATGATTCTGGTTCTTTCTTTCTTTCTTGGCCACTTGGGGTGGAATGCTCTTTTTTGTTTGTTTTGACGGAAGGTTTGCCTGACCGAACACCCCAAAGGTTAGCATCTTCATGTAATTGCAATTTGCTCTGTTGTGATGGATTTGTTAGCCATCTGTAATATACTGGGTGATTATGTTGTCCCCTTGCTTGTTTCTATGTCTTTCAGCCACAGATTGCGTGTAAAATCTAACTTAATTTGATGTGGTGCTCTGCTTTTGGAAAATATACCTAAAATCTGGTTTCTCTGTAGACCTAGTTCACAAATTGGTTTGTTGGGTCAGATAAGCGAAGGACACCAAATATTTTCTATCATAGATTAAGACATTGATTTTTATGCATTCTTTTTTATTTCAAAATTTTGCCATCACCAAATTTTGATTGGTACTCTCTTTTATTCATTTGATAAAACATAATTTCTTTCTTTTTGTTTTGGGTGTGTATTTGGTTTCCTTTTTATCGTCATTTCTTTAAGTGAAGGGATGCATCGTGATCATGCTAAAAGATGAGGATTTGTGCAGTAAACAGATGCAGCAAAATGTTAATGGAAATAAATCAGAAAAAATTGGAAAATGATTAATTATTTTATCAACCTTATCACTTTTGATGCTAATGAGTATTTTTGCTAAGCAATATGAATCGCGGGTTCCGTGTTATGAGTCATGATCATATAGACCCAAGACAAATAGCAGTTGTGTGTTGATATCCTTCTTTTTTTTTTTTGTTGAAAAATAGATTATGGAGATGTGCGTCCATTTTTTAGATTTTAATTATCGAATAATGTTGATGAATGCAATCAATCAATGGTGTTCAAATATAAGCCTATTTTTTATTTTAGAGTATCCTAAAATATTAAATATAAGTTTTGTCTACATTTGTACTAGTATAATTTTTTTTTTTTTTTGGATTACCCCCAATAAATAAGGAGAGTGAATGTTTTGAGTATATTAACATAAGTGAAAGTCTAGAAAGTCCTCATCAAGTGATAATTGAAGACTATTTATAGTAATATTAACCGGTATTATGTCAACTAGATCGGTGACCTAAGGCGGTGATATCAGACCCAAAACCAGAGATCAGTGGCCCAAGACACCTCGAGCTTAAGCTACCTCCCTTGCTATTGCTAGGAGGTGTGGAGGTTGTTTTAGAGCGAAGGGCGACCTCTGCTCAGCTTATAATAGGTGACTTTCTTGGTAGAATAAACTCTTTAATGGGTTTCAAAAAATAGGGTAGAGAAAGAGACTTATATTTTAAATCCGTTTATTTTTTTTATAATTTGATGTTAATTTCAATGAAAGAATTTTCTAATATCTGTATATGCTTTACAAGATGCTATGATAAACCAACAAGACTTTAGAATTCTTGTCAACATAACATAGTATCACTCTTCGGAATAAATGAATTCTCGAGTGAAATTCATTTCTCCTTTATAAATCCTAAACAGTAATTTTTATGTTTGAAAGTTGGAAAAAAGGCGATCAGAACTCTAGAATTCATGATTTAACAATATTCATTTAAATTTGATTGATTTTATAATTTTCTTATTAAAAATAAAAAGTTCGAATATGTTACTAAAATGATAACATAATCTCAGGGTTTTTTGCTGATTAATTTGGACCTAAGTGAGTTTCCGAGAATAACAGTATGGCATCTACTTTAAAATTGATAAAAGTCATGTCAATTGTACACTAAAATATTTTATTGCCTACTTTTTTTTCCTTTTACCCACTGTTAATTTATTGTCATTGCAAGACAAATGCTATTTTAAATTTTTTTTTTACCACGGTAAATTGTTTATATTGACAGTGAAATTAATAATATAAACAATATAACATGCCAAAATAGCATTTGTTTCGGAATACTCCTCTATCGAGGACTGCAGAAATGTCCATCGCTTTAATAACGCTGACCAGAATCTTCCAAAACAACTTGCATATGTAATTTCAGTATATCATCAATCACCTCTCTTCTCCAACCATTCCCCGCATCTCTCTTTTACACTGCCTGTTCTTTTAAAAAATGACAATTACCGGATCCAAAAATAATTAACAATTACCTCTCTATCTGTAATGTATGCAATAACAACAATAATTGTTTAATGATAATATAATTCTAATTTACCACTGTTCAGCTAATCATTCAGATTCTCTTGTCGCCACATTTATATTTCTTTGTTGTTTTAATTTAATTATTATTCAAAGAAGCAATCAACGTAAATTCAAATGCCATTTCAGATTCTGATTACTTTTAAAAGAAGAGAACTATAAGAAAACACATAGTAATCACAAAAAAGAAATTAATCATTAATTTTCTGTAAGAAGAAAAAACTGGTCCTCTCAAACAGAGAGAAAAGAAGGCAGAGAAGAAGCCAAACAAAGATCCTTTGAAATCTACTACAATGGAAACCAAAATAAATTCTCCTTGTTTCTTTAATGATGCTTCTTCAAAAGCATAGCTCTAAGCTCGGCGGCATCAATCTCCTCGGAGATGTTCTCCGGCCTATAAAATCCGGTTCGAGGATCCGGAATCCAGGAGATCTTATCAGTGGTCTGCTCTAATGTTTTCTTGATGATTGCGCCTCTTCTCACAACTCCTCCTTGTGGTGCAGAAGGTGGCGCTGCTGCGGCGGAGAATCCTCGTCTGTTAATTGCTTTGGTGATAACAGCAGAGAGAACATTGGCATTTGAGAAAGAGCGAGCCATTTTCAAGCTACTGCGGAAAATTTTTTCTTCCGTGGAAAAAAGATGCTTTTCCGCAGCAACTGAAGCCTGTATGACCCTCTATCTTTCTCTCTCTATAAGAATGCTCTTGTTTGGGGAGGGATGGAAGCGGAGGGCTCGAGATAATTATATAGAAGGACGCGATCCCTAATTCTAGGGTTAAGTAGACCGCGTCAATTCCGGATTCTTAATGATATACAATTTGGGTCTCTCTTTGCTTGCCACGTCCAGTTCCTTGCTTAATTGCCGCTTTCCTTTTTAAAATCTTAACTAAAATTAGATTTAATCGGTTAACTTAGAAGAAAAATATTTTGTTTTTCTTTTAAGGGAAAAATTGAAGGTTTTTTCAGGAGGAAATCTTCAAGTTCTAAATTAACCATAACTCTTTCTTAACCATAGTAAAATGAATACCGTTTGATTATCTATATTGTTTATATTTTTTGAAATAAAAATTTATTTATTAAAAATAGTATAAATTGAGATATGATTTTTATATATTTAGAATTAAATTCAAAATATCTTTAATTTGCTACATTCAAAGGTAATTCAATCCACAATCACTCATTTCGATATTTTTTAGTGGCAAGTTACAGCGAGCACTTGACAAATGAGATTACTCTCACCAATAAATTTTATTTATAAAAAATTAATTTTAAAATCAACAATCGACTATTGATTCTATCAGTTTTTATTCGAAATTTTTTCATTCCAGTTAATGCCTAATTCTTAGTCGAACTATATTAACTTTATTTAAAAAATAATAAATATAATTATTTACTAAAATTATTTTTAAATAATAATTATAATAATTTTTGTTTAAAAAAAATTATAATTTAATTAAATTTTAGTTATATAATATATTAATATTAAAATAAAATTAAAAAATAATATTTAATATATAATTATAACTGTACATTTATTAATAATTTGAAGTTTTAATTACAACCAGCGCTAAATTTTTACCAAAACAAATCAGTTACTTGTCTTGAGTATTTTGTTTTTCCATAGTTATAATGGGAGAGGGGGAATAGTGAAAATCAACTTGAAACAATGTTCTAGTATGGAATTTTACATGGTACAATTTAACTAGTATTATACAAATTAAGTTACGTATATAATTTATAACACGAAAAATTATGATTATGTTTTCGAATTTTCATATAATAACTATTTTCTTCTTGTATTTTTAAAATGAACTGTTTTATCCTTTTATTTCTCTTCCATGCGACAATTTTACTTTTCCATTAGAAATTAAGCTATTTTCTATTAAAAGTTTGTCATTTCACTAATTTTAGAAAAAGGGTCAACAACCTACTAACTATTTTATTATTATTTTAATAAATTAAAAAATAAAAAAAAAGCATAAACCATTGGTTAAGTTTATATATATATTTTTTTAAAAAAATTATTTCTTTAAATAATAATAATTTTTAAACACACTTAATAAAATTTTCAGGCACCTTATTGTCAATGAAGGAAATTTATCCAGTTTGGACTCCTTTATTAATTAGTGAAGGAAAAAAAAATGTATAATGAAATTTGGCAAAAAAAAAAATATATATCATACACCAATTTGATTCAGATTCAAATGTTGACAATAGTTCTATTAATTTCTCCATAATTGAAACTGAATTCTGGAAAAACATCCACTAATACTCTTGTAAATTTAGACACTCCAATAGTCTTCTTTTTTTTAAAAAGAGGAAATAGTCTTCTTAATGGAGAGAATAGCAGAATTTGAGACCAAATGGATAGAATGGAAAATAGAAATCAGATTAATTCCAATTACTTTATAGAAATTAAAATTACAACCTAAAGATTTTCTTATTGTTCAGAGAGCACAGAGTAGCCACAGTCGAAAAGCTATTCAGCTAATTAAGTTCAAGGCTTGCAAATTGCTAACTACGCCCACCCAGCCCACTCAAGAGCGAGAATCACCTCTGTCCATCCCTTCTTAATTCTATAACATTAAAAATGGCTTATTCAGTGCTTTTTCAAAAGCATAGCTCTTAACTCGGCAGCATCAACCTCCTGAGCGAGGTTCTCCGGTCTGTAGCATCCGGTTCGGGGATCTGGAACCCATGAAATCTTTTCAGCGGTCTTCTCTCCTGTTTTCTTGATGATTTTTCCGCTTCTCGCAGCTCCAGCTTGAGGTGCAGCGGTCGGCGCAGCTACGGCAGAAAATTCTCGTCTGTTAATTGCTTTAGAGATCAAAGAAGAAAGAACCTTTGCGTTTGAGAAAGAGCGAGCCATTGCGATTCAAATAAGAAATTAAGAAGAAATTTAAATAATTTTGGAGAATTTCAAGCTACTGCAGAAACTTCTTCTTCGCCTGCGAAAGAAAAAACCGTTCCACAGCAGCTAAGAAAACCTCTTTTTCCTCTTCCGAATCGCAGACTCTCTTTTTCCGTATGAAAGCTTCTTGTGGTTTAAGAAGCAAAGGGTAATGGGTTTATATAGGAAGATAGAATCCGAAGCGCAAGTGGGATTTACGTATCCGACCTTTAAGTGGCTTCCCACGTGGTAGTCATTACTTAAAAATCTATCTTACTGTTACCGTTACCGTTACCGTTACCGTTACCGTTTCCGTTTCCGTTTCCTATTGTAGTTAATTTTATTATTATTGAATTTTTCAAAGTGATCAACGGTGGAAAATAGAAAAGAGAGAGAGCTTGAGTGTGGACTTTGTCATAGAGGCAAAATCAAATGTGATTAACGTCGAGAAAGAGTAGGGCGGAAAGGAAAGGAAGGGGCGGCGTGAGTGCGGAATATTGAAAAGTGAAGAAAGACACGTGGCGAGAATGGATTGAATGAAATAGGCGGCGAGACTAGTGTGTGACCAACCATTAGGTTGATGAAGGGTCGAAGAGAGTTCAAATGAGGTCCAAAGAAGCTTTTTGAATTTTCTTTTGTATATGTTTGGTAATAGGTACAGGCTGGCTTGTTTGGCTTTCAGCACACATGGATTGATTTGTTCCTTCCTTCATCATTCTAGAGATCAATTAATTTATTTTTTATTTTTTAAATCAGAACAATTTTCATTCGCTTTGTTGGGTTGTTAAAATTATGTATGTAGTAAAATGTTTTGTTGACGATAAGATGTATGTTTGGTTACGCAACATAATCAGATTATTTTAAGGAAAATTTAAATTTTTCTCCCTAGTTTTTTTTTTTTTAAAATTCCGATATTTTTTAAAATGAAGAATTTTCTCCTTCCATTTTACATTTGGTAGGCAATTTGATCATTTTGCCAATTTTTCATTAAGAATAGATAACTTTATTAATTTAAAAAGAAATAGTTCAATTTACTAAATATAAAATCGTGTTATTTTATAAAATTTTATAAAAATTAAGGATTGATATGGAACGGTTTTATATTTAATAAATTGACCTATTTCTTTTTAAATTAATAAAATTATTTATTTTTAACAAAAAATTGACGGAAGGATCAAATTATTTAACAGAAGTAAAATGCAGGAAAAAAATCATTCATCCAAAAAATTATAGGAAAATTTTTGTTGTTTGTTTAAAATCCAGGGGAAAAAAATATAAATTTTCCTTATTTTAATTCTCAATTTTATGTTTTATAATACTCAACCCCCAATTTGGCCAAAAAATAATGCTCAAGCCTTTATAAATGTTTAGTCAAAACTCTAATGAAAGGTTACTTTGCTTATACAAGTAGCACATATACTAAGATTATTTATTTTGTGCTGGATTGCTTCATATAGTTGATTTATTTAGCAATTAAGTATGAATTTAATTAATGTTGGGTTACTTTTAAAAAATAATTTTTTTTTTGACCGAAAGCTTGCTCTAAGTGTGCATATTATTAAAATCGTATAGAGACCTTCATGCAAAAATGAAAGAGGGCATACCCCAATTCAAAACCAAGCATTGAATTAACTGCCTTAGACATACTATGAGCAACTAAATTCGCTGATCTTTTAACAAATAAAAAAGAAATTTCAGTACTCTAATGTAACAAAGCCTGGCAATCTTGAATCATTAAAGGAAAATATGAATGTCCCACTCGCTTTGACATAAAGCTTCAATCAAAACAAGAGAATCGAACTCAATAACCAAAGGGAAGAAATTCATACGCTTAATCCAGTTTAACGCCTCTCTGAAACATAGAGCTTCTCCCATTTTAGTACGATTCAAACCTAGAATCACCATCAATATACCAACACAACAAAAACCCATGATGATCCCTCACAATCATGCCATAACCAAACTCGCCCGAAGCTAACACGGCAACATTCACATTACATTTAAACGTTCCATCCACTGAAGTTGTCCATAAAATTGGAGCAACCGTATTCTACTACAAAACCGTTGAGCAAGCTTCACCTCCCCTAGCTGCCTTCCACTCCATCAACAACGATCTAGCCCTTGACATAACATAATGACATGTTTGTGTTCTTTGATTCCTGTAAATTGAAATGGTTGTTATGAGTCATTTATAACGGGAGGGCTATTTATAGTGGTCTAGAGCATAATACTTTTATAGTACAAAGTATGGTCGGGATACTGTAAATTCACTGTAGAGAGGTATGAGTCATGACCACGCGGGCGGCTTATGGAGATGCCACGTATGGTGTAGGTAGCTCACCAGCAGCAGTGTCAGATGTAGGTCGGACTCGAGTTCGCTAGGGGAAATGTTTAAGAGGTGCTCTAGCCCTGGTCTCATGGAGAGGTCGCTTCGGAGGTCACGCTGGGCGACTTCTTTGTTAACTATGGGGATCATTCCTTTGATCGGCTGTGGACCTAGTCGCGGGTCTAGTATTTTAATAGGTAGGGAGGCTTACAATTCCAAACAATATCATTCCAATGCAAACCACAAGCTCCATAGTACCATAAAAACCTCTTCTCATTTATCTTTCTATGCATATTGGAGTAATAAAGATAACTAAGATGGCATTGAGTTCACTTGTGACCAACCCAATAAATAAAGAAGCCATACTTGTTTGGCAAAAAAACATGAATGAAGCACATGCAACTCAGTCTCTTCGTGAAGGCCACAAACTGGACACAAAACAGGGACCTCTACATGCCTTCTTCTTAAATTGACATTACAAGGCATATTACGTCGAAATATATGTGTGGAGAATTATGGGCCTTATGAGCCATTAGTCAATTCATCAATTTAGTCAAATTTATTTATCAATTAATTTGGACTTATAATAAGTTAGCCTCTCCTTATAATCAAAATGACTTAAGCCAATTTCTAGGGATCACCTTCTTTATTATAAGCTTTTCATTTTCTTTATATTTAATTAATGCGGCAAAACCTCACTCCTTTACACTCTCCCTCAAGTGGCAATCCGCCACTTGACAAGTATTGACTACCCAACCATGGTCCGTTAGGCTATAATAACTCGACCCTTATACTTTTGGTTCGAGTCTCAGCTTGACAGGCATGTAGAGAATTCTAGACCTTATGAGCCATTAGTCAATTCATCAATTGAGTTAAATTTATTTATCAATCATTTAATTTGAACTTATAATAAGTTGGACCCACCTTATGACCAAAATGACTTAAGCCAATTTGTAGGGATTACCTTACTCATTATAAGTTATTCATTTTATTTATATTTAATTAATGCAAAATTACCCCACACCTTTACAATTTGCCAAACCAACTAAAACCTGCACATTCCAAATTTTTCCCTAAGGGAAATCAATAATCTGGTCATCCGCCACTACACTCTCCATAGCACAACGATAACCCTCCTTGACTTTGTAACATCCCCAAGGATTACTTGACCAGACCAAAACATATAAGGGTGTGCATCTGTCAAGTTCAAGTCAACCTAAATCGAACCCGAATCCAATATACCACTCTTTTCAACCCTCGAACTGACCTTTTATATATTTCTGGCCTCGACCTAAACACCCCGAAAATTTCGGGGCCCTATCCTATTAACCCGAACGACCTGAATTTATGTGTCCAAAATATATATTTTTAATATAAATACAATTAAATCTAAAACAACACACACAATAATAACATAAAATTAAAACATATATGTCATAATACTAAACTATATAATATTCAAAAATTACAACAAATAAATTTAAAAAGTCTTCAAATTAATATTAAAAAAGTCCATTTTCGGTCGGGTCTGATTACTCGGGTTGGTCCTCTTTTTGGGCACCCCTACAAACATATGCAGCTCTTGTTAACGAGAGAGAAATCTGCATAATCTGAACTTGATCTCTATCATTAAAATACTGTTGAATTAACGGCAAATTCCAACGTCCATCTGTTATCAAATCAAAGCACGCACCAGCAACGGGAATCATCTCGAATTTTCGACGTCACAAAAGGATTAGCTCTATCCAACAACCACGGAGCTTGCCAAATTCCAACCAATGAACCCGCTCCAACTCGCAAATAACATCCAGTTTGAAGAATGACGAGACGCAACCATTGCTCTCCAGATCACTCCGCATTAAAGAGGTTTGTATCCTTATAATATCTTGCTTTCAAGACTTTAGCAGCTAACGAATCAGATTTGGTTAACAATTTCCACCCCTGTTTCGCAACTAAAGCAAGATTAAATTGATGCAAATCATGATAATAAGACCACCCTACCTCATCCATATTTTTTTGGACAGACACCTCATCAATTTCATACTTTTATATATTCCCGAACCAGATTCCCCAAAATAAATAAATAAATTAGTGTGGAGGTTATTAATTATGAAAGCGAGATTTTAGAGCTTTTAGGTTGGCATGTGTGCAAGGAATAATTATATAATGGAACAGTGACGGCACGTCATCCGCTGACGCGCCGTAACGAACCAATGAAATTAATCCATTTGTCATTAATTTCAATTACTTATGGACAATTAATGTTGTATTTAATGCCGTCACTTATTAATTGTCCATAGATAATTGAAATTAATGACAAATGGATTAATTTTATTGGTTCGTTACGGTACGTCAGCCGATGACGTACCGTCACTGTTCCATTATATAATTATTCGTGTGGAAGATGACGGTACATATAACGATGCAAGTGCAAGTAACAGGCAGCTAGTATTTGATAGCCGTGAGGCAGCAACTTGGTGTTGCAGCTTTACAGTTGAGTATTACCATGGGCATGGTGGATGCGTCTTCAAAAGGGCAACTGCACTGCACATGTTTCCTTCCCTCACTTCAATCCAATCCGACCACTCCATTCTGTCCAACTTTTATTTTAAAATAGGATCCATCCAATTGAATTATCTTCGTATTTTACTACATAAAAAATTACTACTCCTTCCCCATCACAAAAGAAATACATGATTAACTTTTAAATTTTTAAAAAAAAAAAATTATTGTCTTATAACAAAATTTGTTTCATTTTTTTCACTTTTACCATTATTTATTTTCTAATTCATAAAAAATATAAAAATATTTAATAAAATTTTAATAACTTAATAAAATAAAAGGCAGAATAGATCATTTAAATTTAAAAACAAAAAGCATGACAATAATTTTGAGATAAAAAAAATGGAAAATGTATTACTAGTACTTTTCACGAACAAGAGAGTGCTTAACAGTATATCTACTTAACAGTATCTCTAATGTTAACAAGAATTCAGTTGATTTGTCGGCTAAAATAAAAGTTATGAACGATTATGTGGCTGTATATTTATTTGTAGATATTCGTTTTAAAATACTTTTATTCGATGCCACATTTTTTTTTTTTTTTGACTCACAATTTAATTTGCAACCAATTAACTATTAACATTAATGTATACATTGTTTAACAAATCTTTTATAAATAGAAGTGCTAAGAGCATCCCCAATAGTACTCTCTATTATAAAAAGCATCTTTTGCACAATAAAGAGCATCTTAAGGAATCTTTAAATATAAAGAGTAAATAAGTTTGTACAACTCCAATAGACTCTTTATATTTTCAATCTTCATTTTG
>CATIWJ010077982.1:0-14562 GCA_949640765.1 Croton laevigatus | reverse complement strand
CAGCGTTTTGGTATAGATATATTGTAGTTCTAGAATTTATAGTGTACTATTAAATAGCTGTTATGTAAAATTTTTATAGAAGCTAGCTTATATTAGATAAATTGTAATTTTTGGGATAATAATGACCTACTATTTAGCGTGTCTGTTATATAATAAAATTTATTACTAGCTTTATGTTATTCAAAGAATTGTGTAGCAATAGTTAACGGCGTTGTAACACTTTAGCTTGTCTTATTCGTAAGACGGGTTGGGGTGTTACACTATAACAATCTTATACAACTCTTTACTTTTACCGATATCAATGATTAGATAAGGCATTTCATTGATCACTCTTATTATTGCTAATTCATTTTATTGATTCTCCAGTAATATTGACTAATTCAGATAGATGATAACACTTATAATCCTATATGGGTATGACCATACACTAATCAGTCTCACTGATCAATTGGCCGATGATATCTTCTCTCTCATAGAGAGAGCGGCAATTCCATCACTTTACTTATGTTTCTAAGCGTGATTCCTGGCATACCTAATCATATCCATATTTCTCACCATTTTACGAGTACGTTGGGCGTACATCAAAGCATACGATAAATGCCGCTGCAACAGAATTTAGTTGAAAGCTAACCGTCCCAATCAACTCGAGCCCCACTCTTTCCGACAACAATTAAGGGCATATAGAATTGTCTATAGAGAACCTCCTCCGATTCAGGCCAATTTCTGAATTCCTCCTTGCATTCTTTACCATGTCCAATTATAGTTAACCAACCGCAAGTTAAAGAGCTAGCTGAAAAGCCTACTTGTCTTGCCCTACATGAATCCCTAACCCGTTTTAGCTCATAATACGGAGCTCTAAGTTCTTGTTATTCTGCCTTGTGTTCCTTGGTCTGTAGCTTGAAAGGGAATTCTGAGAGCCCTTAAGCTTCAAGCTATCCGGCAAGAACCATAGTAATTTCAGGTCTAGGGATTCTAGTATAAGCATTGCTTGAGGAATACTTATGACCAACCTCACATGAAGTATTCTCATCAAATTGATCGATTCAATACACTGTTCACTAACATGTATTATGTATCTCTAATCAATATACCATATCCTATGATCCGTAAAATAAGACCATGTCATAGAGTACAAACTAGTCTTAATTTATTATCACTCCCATGATAATAATCGACTAGAGATATTTAAAATAGTATTCTTTTATCGCTTTAAGTTTTATTATCTAGATTACGTATCCGATAATTAAAGCAGAATTACTGTTCAAGGAAAATCATCAAATAAATTACACAAAATATAAAATGATGAATTAATTCTCATAAATAAATTTTAAAACCAGATACAAAGAGTTGGGGCTAGGACTTACACTAACAGTTAGAATATACTCTGCTTCTGCTGTTGACAAAGCTACCACTTGTTCTTTTTTAGAAGACCATGAAATGATTCCATTTCCTAGATAAAACACATAATTAGATGTGCTTTTGCATGTCTCAATATCACATGTCCAATCATTGTCTGTGTATTCTACCAAATTGAAATTATCAGAATTACCATAAAGAATTCCATGATTCCTTGTCCCATTGAGATAATGTAGGATTTTCTTTGCTGCTTGCAAGTGTGACTGGCATGGTTTCTCCATAAAATGGCTAATCAATCCAACTCCATAAACAATGTTAGGTCTAGTAGATATCAAATAACGTAGACTGCTAAGTCAAAAAAAAAAAAAAACGTAGACTACCAACTATACTCTTGAAGTAAGTCGGATTTACCAATTCTCCACTACCTTTTTTTCTTCATTTCCTACACGTTCTGCAATTGGAGTAGTTGCATTCATCTGAAATTTTCGTAAAATATCAGTGACATATTTCTTTTGTGAAACAAATATGCCATTATCCGTCTATTTTACTTCAATGCCTAAAAAATAAGATATTAATCCCATATCAATCATCTCAAATTGTTGAGTCATGGCATCCTTGAATTCAGCAAAAATTGCTTCACTATTTCTTGTGAATATCAAGTCATCAACATATAAGCATAATATTAAAAGGTCACCATATTGGATTTTGACTTGATATATAATGTATGCTCATGAGAACACTTTTGAAATCCATTTTGGAGAAAGTATGTATCAATCCGGAAATTCCAAGCATAGGGTGCTTGTTTTAAGCCATATAAACCTTTCTTAAGGCGAAAGGCTTTGTCCTCATTTCATTTCTTTATGAAACCGGGTGGCTGTTCAACATAAACTTCTTCTTGTAGGACAACATTTAGAAATGCTTATTTTATATCCATATGATGTATCTTCCATTTATTTTGTGCTACAAGTGATAAAATCATTCGAACAGTATCCATTCTTGATACTGGAGCAAATACCTCAAAGTAGTCAATTCCTGGCTTTTGCTTGTAGCCCTTAACCACCAATCTCACCTTGTAAAGATCAACTTGTCCATCAAGTCTGTACTTTGTCTTGTACACCCATTTGACTCCAATTGGTTTCTTTTCAGATGGCAAAAAAGTTAGCTCCCATGTTTTATTCTTCTCAATTGAACAATTTTTTTCATTCATAGCTTGGATCCATTTTTCATATGCTACAACATCTTCATATGAAATTGGATCGCAATTTGCATATAAACAAAAATTTACAAGAGATTCATCTGTCATCTCATCATTATCATCATCTCTAGTCACCACATAATCTTGTAATCGTGCTGGCATGACATAAGTTCTTTGAGGGTGTACTGAAGGCCTTAGATTTGCTGTTGTGGTAGAAGTCTCAACTTGTGATATTAAACTGCTTCTTAGTAAATGGCCACATGAATATGACTCAGTTATTAATACTTCATTAATGTTGTACCATTATTTTAGTTCCACTGCCATGCTTCGTCTTCAACAAACTAAACCTCTCGGCTTAGGATAGATGATTGATTATGTTGTTCCTTTTGTCCACTTTCTTGGAATTCGAGCAGTCACCACTCCCTAATTTCAATCTCGCGGTTAATTTTTACCACTTTTATAAATATTTTACACTCAGTGCCGGCCCAAAGGGTGTGCGGCCAGCTCAATTGAATAGGGCCCCACATTCTCTAGGCTGAAATGCTACTATAACAGGGCCCCTTTTTTTGGGGGAAAAAAATTTATAGCTATTTTTTTAAACATAAACATAAAAGTTTTTGTTTATAATCAGTTTATAATCGTTTACAATCAGTTTATAGTCTTTTATAATCGTTTTTTAAAGTTAGAAGTTTAAATGAGTTTTAGTTACCACGCCCCAAACTGAAAAATAGAACAGGACCCCTCAATTCTCGGGGACGGCCCTATTTACACTGTGATTCAAGTAGGTCAAGCATAATCTAACCTAACTTGATATGGGTTCGATAAGATTGAACCCGAACTCAGTCTCGTTATTTGCCTACAAAAAAAAAAAAGAAAAGAAAAAGATTACTGAAACATGAATAATTTCAGCTGAGCTCTCGAGCCCCCCTAGTTTCAGCAATCAAAACATTAATTCTTCCACTCAATTGTTTTATCACAACACCAATCCTACTTCCAAATCATTACGTAATAACCTACTAACACTCGTTACCTTTGAATTTTTTTTTTTTTAAAACGAGTTACCTTTAAATTTGGATCATAGGATGCGTATATATTACATTTCAAACGACCCACTTCTCAACACCTCAATCGTTCCGTTTTTTTTTTTTTTTTTGACAGGTTAGAAAAATAATTTTTGAGTTTGTTAAATAACATTAAAAAGTTTGGGTTTAATATTAAATCAGTCATTTTTGCCGAATACATCCGAATAAGAGTTAATAAATCTCTTGAGCTCAGATCATTTTTCGAACAATCTGTGCCTCAAAACTCCATGCTTTAACAGATCCAGCACCAATATCATAATGCTTTGGATATGGGTATATATATGTATACAGCCATTTTGCTTTCACCTGCTATAATTTTGTGGCTGGCAATTACAGATGCCAGAGATTTTAGAGAGAAAAAACAGAGGAAAATATTTACATAATAATCGAATACAACAATCTAATGGCACTTAGGACCAAATACATCATATAAATCCCATAACACACATTTTCTTAAGTTAAACAACAATTGCACCAAGAATCTATTGATATTTGTAAAGTTTCGACAGCACATCCAAATCAGGTCTCCACCATTGATGAATTCCATGAGCTTCCTTGAAATCCGTTGATGGAGTTAAATTAATTATCAGATTTGCAGAAGGAATCAGATGAAGAGGTTCTGATTCCTTCCCCATTGCTCCCATCAGAAGCCCTCCGATCGAATTCTGGGTTGCTAATCGCTCAATTGCTCCAATTCCAATTTCATCCATCTTCTTCCTGTGCTCAAAATAACCTATATACTCTGAACAAAGATGATCACCTGGATTCACGTACAAACATGGTATCCAGGAGGATAGAGCAGAAAATGGATCGACAGATCGGTTGTTTTGATTGCCTTTTTTTATAGTTGCCGCTAAGGCAAGTCCTGCTGTTACTACACTTCCTGCAATTCTTAGTCCGTGTCTCACCCGCTTATCTTTGATTCGCTCGATGGGGGCAGAGAAAAATGGCGAATTGAAGAGAAAAGCTTGGATGAAAATTCCTGTCTTGGCCATTTCCTTTCCAGCTAACATTGCCATTGCTGCTCCCAAGGAATGTCCTGCTAACCAGACATTTGATTCCCCCACAATAGCAACCACATTTCTAATTGCTTGGATGCCAATTTCGAAGCGAGATGTTTCATGGAGCCCGTTCCGGAGTATGTGAAGGTCCAACTGTAGGTCCCGTGACAAGGAATCCGGTTTGGTTATAGTGCCTCGAAATGCGACTACATAATGCGGACTTCCATCCAATGAATGGTTAGAGTGAGAGACTGGAGGTTTGAATTCATAAATGGCACCAAAAATGGAGGAATCGACATCATCTACAAGCTTACGAAGTAATTGGAAATGAAAAAACTCCCACCATGGATTAGCAAGAGCTTCTGAACCTTCACGTTTTAGTTGGCGATCCCGCTCCAAAATGTATACGCCCTGAACCAAACTGGCGGCAACAGACCTCCGATGATCTGCATCTGTCCTGCATGAGAGAGAGCTCAAAGCATTAAAAAATCTTAATACAATTTGATATTTGGCTAAACTACACAATTTTATGAAACGAAAGCCACGAAGACTGAAAAGCACTTACAAAAAAACAGCATTTTGTTACTTCTATAAAAACAGTTTAAAAGCCCAAAAAAAAAATCTAAACAAACAGGTACTTACAAGCTGCTTTTCAACAATGCCAAGACATCTTAGCACATACATGTGTTTTTGCCCGAGCTTTCAAGCTTTCATGATAAAGTATGCAACTATCTAAAATGTTAAAAATTCTTAAAAGAACATATGCTGACAAGTTGGAAATCTGTTCATTGTTCAACTACATGACATTTAAAAAAGAAAGAAAATATATTCTCGAGAACAAAAAATTGGGGGAGAGGGAGAAAACAAATAAATAGAACTGTTGCTAGTGGGAATAGCTGAAATTGTTCCCAAGCCAACTTTTCACAATATCAAAAGAGCAATCATAGAAAAATTGACAATGTCCACAACTCCAAAATTTCTTCTCTTTATACTATTACCAATGAATTGAAACCTTCAAATTAATCTTTGACTTTACAGTAAATTAAACTAAATTTGCATAACTAACAAAGACAACAGCTTTTTTCTCTTTTCATCTTTTTGGGAGAGTGTGTTAAAGAGTAAGAATTTACCAGTCAACAATAGTTAGGTGTAAAGGTCCTGAGAGGCTAAAATCTTCCCTCTCAGAGGCCATATACTATGTTCCTCCTCTTGCTCCTACTCAATATTCTTCAAGTCTTAACTGTATTTCATAAACCCAAAGAGGCAAAAGAATTAATGGATCAATAGCTGAAAACTATACCTTTATCAGCAAATATAATAACAGAGAGATTTTCAATGAACACGTCATCATCATATTATAAAGAAGCTAAACCCATCTGATTGCTTTGTACCAGGAAAACCTCTTCATTGATTACAGAAGCAAATGTTTCGAATTTGGTAAAACATCTAGAGAAGAAAATGCCAGTATGGAATCTGTAAGAACTGCTCAAAATTTAAACACAATCTGAAGAAAGTTCATCTACTAGGGCAATTAAAACTCAACAAATAGGACTAGATTAGAAAGATGGTAGAGGTTTTAATAGAAAACCTGTAATTCTGAAATGATATATTGAACATAGAAAGGTAGATTGCTAAATAATAACATTGCAGCCCTAATTATACTAGTGGAGATAAGTAGACTGAAAATCACTAAGAAACCGTCCTAAACAAAATAGAAAATCAAAAGCTAACTTCCTAAAAAAAATGTGGATGCTCCTGTATCATTTATCCAACCAAAGGACATTTTCATTAACATTGATATGAATTTATATGTAGATTAAGCGCACTATTTTAGCATATACTAAATCACAAATGAAGTTCATAAATAGTTGATCACACCACATCAAGAACATCGGAAGTTCCCCTTTTCAGGGTAGTAGGTTTAAATCTAGAAAGCATTTCAAAAATCCAATCTTTTTCGGTTGAAAAAAGAAACCCAGTATTGCAAATGAAGTCCATAAACACAGTTGACCACGCCACATCAAGAACATCGGAAGTTCCCCTTTTCAGGGTAGGGGGTTTAAATCTAGAAAGCATTTCAAAAATCCAATCTTTTTCCGTTAAAAAAAGAAACCCAGTATTGCAAATCAGCTTAAATATAATATAGATCCATCGCCATCAACCATCATACTTTCAACCTTTTAAAAAACAAAAAGGAAATCAAGAAAAAAAATTCAGCAGCAAATCTCACAATTCAACAAACATTGTCCTTTTGCACTTTGTAATCTAGTCAAAAGAAAATGATTGATAAAACAAAAAGAAAAATAAAATAAAGCGGAAGGAAGATAAATGATATCAAGAATGTAATGCGAGATTGATTAAGATCAAACTGTAGCAGAATTTACCTCGATTAATTGAAAAGAAAGAAGAGATCGATCAAGAACTATCTTCAAAACTTCATTTCTTTTCTTTTTCCTTAAAATTGTTTTTTCTTCTGTTCTTCGTTAATGGTGGAAGATGTAAATAAATAAAATAAATATAGAAATAAGTTCGTTGGGTGGTGCATTAAATCGCTGCATCATCAGACATGGGAGGGTGGTCATTGAATATTTAAGAAATTGCCTTTCATGGTAGAAAATTAACGCAACCTTGGATCCTCGAGGGGTGACGTTGATGCGCCGTCGAGTAAGGTGTCTATTTTTCTATTTGTACGGTGTCGTTTCTTATCCTATTGTTGGATTAAGATTACTTTTTTAATCTTTTTTTTTTTTTTTCATCAGATTACTTTTTTAATCAGATAAAAGTAACATAATTTATTAAAATGGTTACAAAAATAGCTATGTTTTTAATAAATTGTGATAAAACTAATTATTTTAGTGAAAAAAAAAAAGTAGCTAACATTTACAAAATTTTATTGGCAAAACTAGCTAACTGACTAGGCTCAAAATTGATATTAAAATTAATTAACACCACATATTAAATATCTTCAAAATTAATATCATTTTTACCTCCATGTCCTATAATTTCCATAAAAGATAAAATGACTTACCATGAAACATTATATTTGTTTTGGCTTTAAATAATAGATGAGAAATGAGATATGCTAGCAACACTGCACCCCAAAAGAAAAAGTAGCTAGACAAACAAATACACAAACTAGCATTATGGTAGTAACTGCTGGAACTTGATCTCCCAAAAAAAGCCAATATAAGCAGGCTTTGAATATCAATCTCAAATATTTTAAGTATTACATTATCCATTACCATGGAAAGGAAAATTAGAGATTTATATCCAATCATACATACATATTATCATATATTGTGGAAGAATCACAAAGAAAACAATCAGACCCAACTAATGACATCTATATAGCTAGGAACCTTCCCCGTTACTTTATATTTCATAGCACAAAAAATGCAACAACATACTCCCCCAACCAGCTTCCTCGTTCCCAATATGAGAATTAAATTAAAGAATTGACGCAGCCACCAAAGCCATATTCCGGAAATGAAATTGCTGAGTTTCTCTACTTAGACCAAGCAACAGTGTCGATTTCAGATTGAGCACTCCTGTATAATTCCAGTCTCTTTGCAAGGGCTGCTCGGCGCTCCATTACTGCTGGATCTTCATTCAATAGTGAGGACAAGTATTTTTGCTGCAAAAAGTTACATGGTGTTACGCGTTGGGTATTTCACATGTAACGTATAAACAGAAGTAGAAAGAGAAGTTTCTTACATCCATTTTGCCCAACTCTGTAAAGAAATGGTCAAGTAGGCTTCGCTTGGCCTCACGCACTTGACAATAAACAACGGACTTGGGGATGGAATTGCGGAGGGTTGCACATACCATGTTAACATAAGACAACACGGTGGATCCTGTCCAGACGTGGTAAGAAGTCATAATGTCAGCAATGCAAAGTATAGCTAAAAACCTATTCAAAGTCCAGTCCCAATTTTCAAACTTACCAATTCGTCTAAGATATGAATCATTGTATCGATCAAATATTGAATGTGTGGGATTGCCACCCTTGTCAACATCTTGGGGAAGCTTCCGGAAGAAATCAACTGTCAGGTAACTGCACTCCATATCGACTAGCTTAAGTGTTGCTTTCCGGCTTTCCTCTCTCATTTTCTCAAGTGACTCAAATGCAGCATTTGAAACTTCTACTCTGAGAGCGGGATATTGTTTTAACTCCTGAGAATCAAGAAGAAAAACAATGTTCCAACATTTCAACAGAATAACAAGGAATTCTAAGCCTGGTTAATTTACTTATCAATAGCCATGATTTCAGCCATATTAATGCGCCTTCTGTTTCATTTCATACATGCTAAGCACAAATCTGATGAGAGAAAGCACTAAAAGTGGTGCAAGGAATGCTCAAACTAGGAATGCTCAAACTAGGACACATATCCTTGCTCTGACTTTCAAATGGAGTTCTACCAAAGAGAAAGGTTGATTCTTTATTTACCCATTGCTATGTATCAAGTTTTAAAGTTGAGACAGTTGACAAGTCAAATCGCCTCTTACTCATTTTTTTCCTTGCCTTTTTTATTTCATAAAATTTGCAGAATTCCCAACATTTAAAGTTCAAGCAACTTCGCACACATCAATATATCTGCTGCTTTAACAGAGAAGAAAAGCTTCATTTATGTACCTGTTATTATTTGGTTTGACCTTGCCATGGTTTAAGACAGTAATTGCTAGCACTACATGTTCATCACTCAATACAAGTACATTATTATCTAGTGGCAGAAATTTTCAAAGAAGACTAAGTGCTAAGGCATAACAGAGAGCAATTAGTGTTGACAGAAACCTACCGGAGTCTCGCTGATAGCCTTGTGAACCAATTCTTTTAATATACCATGAACCTGCATTTGACACCAAAAAAGCATAAGCTCTGTGAGGCAGCAGAATTTGGAAATTTTACAAATTATACGAACAGGAAACCAGCTACTCTATACAAACCGAAAAAAGGAGTTATACAAGGCAACACAAGAGTTTAATACCTCAAATTGAAGTTACTAGGTGCGAAGTTAAACTATTCCATAATCTCTTCTATACAATTGTTTATTGTGAAGAATTAGAAAGGGAAAAGCAAAAATTTTTTTAGATTGTAGTCAGCAGATAACTGTGCAGCTAAAAACGCACATCACTTCTACAAGGAAATGGATGTTTTTCATCGGTGCCAACAGCCAATGCAGTTGCCCAGTTATAACATGAAATTGACAAGAAGAATAATCAACTAATCCTATCCTATGTAGAGGCAAATATGATGCAGTGGAAAGAATAATATTGATGATCATGATAGATCACTAAATAGATATCAAAGTATATGTTTGTGCATGCCTAGCAGAAATTTTCCATTATGTAGAATTTTAATGCATACCGCATCAACAGCTGCCTCAGCAGGACCTCTAATGGTAACCAAAGAGGATTCAATGAGACGACGGTATCCTTGTTCAGGAGCTATTAAATGAGGTTGATATCCATCAGCTTCAGCAATCAGTTTCCGAATATTATCCATTGAAAGTTGCTTGTCAAACTGCAACCTTTTCAGAGCAGCAGGAAGTTGGTTATCAAAAACATTGTAGACTTTCTCACCGCCAGCTCGCCTGTTGATAACATTGTTTCAATGAATTAACTGATATTGAAAGGCAACACAAAATTAAACCAACATTGGCAGTTGAGTACAGAAAAAACCAAACACAAATACATACACTCCATCAAGATGCTCTTTGTATATCTGATCAAAGAGACGACAAATCTCCATGATTGCATACAACTTCCCCTACAAGTCAAACATAACGATCTTTACCAGTTCTTTCAGAAATGAATAGAGAGAGACTCGTGGCAGGTTGATATTAAAATGAGGGCATAAAATACGCCAAACCAAAAAGAAAAGAATATTTACCCCAGCATCAGCAGCAACTGGCTTTCCAAGACGACTCAATTCAGATTCTAGTTCAATAATTGTTTTGTTAATGAGGGACTGGATGCCTGGAATTTTGGATTTGATTACTGTTTCGAGATGCTGAAATATCAAGCATTAAATTAGTTGACATAATGGAGGAATACTTGGCATTTTAACTCTTCTCACAAGATCCTTGAAGAAGCTCAGAACCAAACGATAACTAAAAGAATACCTACCTTTGATAGGATCTTAGCTAGATGCTCAGAGCCCATTCTATGAGCAAGGTGTTTGTACTCAGGGGAGTTCGCAAAATACTCCCGCTCCCTACGCCTAGCAGCAATCATATCAACATTCTTGTTAATATCAGCTTGTGAACGATTCACAACACCCACCCAAGGGAACTTAAGTCGGTAAGCTTTTCCTTCCAATATCTAAAGCAAGACAAAGTGGGGCTCAGAATGTGATAATAAAGCATGCAAAACACATAAATTGCTAAACATGTACAAAGAAGATGCAAGCATGCATGGGGAAGGGATTTTAATGGCCATCTTCAAGTTCTCTTCATATTCATATGCATATAACATCCGTCAAACAGTTTCAAGAACTCATCATTTTCTTTTTTGAATTAGTTGTCATGTAATTATATAATATCTTCACAGGTAATTGAGGATAAGATTTGGAAGGCAAAGGTGCCAACTGCAAGGTATAATTTTTTCTTCCAATCTTTGTGGGCTCCCTCTCCAATTTGTGGTTCTCGAAAATCACAGAGATAATATAATCATACCAGTTTTATCAGATGCATATAGTACTCAAAGTTGTCAAGTTCCATACATATATGGTTATGCATCCGTTCCTACTATTATCAAGCAGGCACACACTTAATATAGTGGACGAAATACACTCTGAACCAACAATGAAGCATTAGCAAGCTAATTTACTAAAAGCTATAACAGGAATAGCCAATAGAAACTAAGAAACTTACATCAACTGCATCAGTACCCTTATCCATAAGATCAATTTTTGTCAAGACTCCTAAGGTTCTCTCTCCTGCAAAAAGTGAAATTTGTCTTAGTACAAGAATATCCAAGTATCATATTATAATGCTCATTACCAAAATTGAAAGATCAAATGAAAAAAAAAAAATTGGAGGATTGAATATGTAAACTTAAGACACCAAATACTCCAAGTATATGCAGGAATACAAAGCATCTTAGGGCATCTCTAATACAACACTTTCTATTGGCTTATGTGTCTAATAAAATGGAAGGTGTCAAGGGAGATGTGGATAAAAGTTTATATGTTAACACCCAATTTAAAATTTTTATCTATAATGCAACATTTTCTATTTTATTTTTTTGTTCTTTGTTGGAATTATAATTTAATATCTAGCTAATCACAATGCACCATTAAATGTAGACATTATTTAGAAGACCCTCTAAAAATAGAAGGTTAGCTAGACAATGTCAACTCCACATAAGTTTCGCATCAAACATGGACATTAGCATTGGAAAACATTTCTAAAAAAAAGTTTTCTATTTTTCTTATATGGCAGTATAACTCGCATTAGCATTGGAGATGCTCTTAATGTATTAAAAATTCACAAGGTTACCTGTAGGGTCAACCTCACGAGAGATTTTTATTGCATCAGATGTTGCAAGATCTTGATTGGCAGGTGAAATTGCAAGAATTATACAGTTAGGCTGCACAAAAGCATCTATCAGTAAACCATATAGTATCATAAAATTACATCCTTCTTGAACTGTTTTTAAGCCTAGATTAGAATGGAAAAGGACATAGCTAATCACATAAACAATGCTAAAACAAATTTTTAAAGAACAATTTGACTACACAGAAACAAGAAATAAGGCTTGATTCAAGTGCATTTATCCCTATTGGAATTGTACTCTCTTTTCCGAATTACAGAATCTGGGACGAATACTACCTTCTCAATGTAGGAGCGAACCATATTTTCAATATCCTGCACAATAGTGTCCGGTTGACCCTCTGCAGCACATGAAACACAGAATTAGAAACAGTGATTTGTAGGACAAACAAATCACTGTGGTTAAAGTGATCAGGTGAAATTTTGTAATAGGCTTTTTAGAAACCAATTATATAGTAAGATAGGCAAATATATAGAGATGATTAGCTAGCCACTTACCGACAGCTACTTTAGTAAGCCCAGGAAGATCGATCAATGTCAAGTTGACAACTGTAAAAGTTTAAAAAAAAAAATGTCATAAAATGAACAAAGAAAAAATATTTTGCTACATTCAGACATCATCAATAAAAGGATGAATAACCGAAACAGTTGTATCGGATTTCCAAACTTACCATTGGGCGAGAATATACTCAAATGAATCGGAACACTAGAAATTTGTTTGGTGCGTCCAGTCTCTCTATCAGTCTCATCCTGAATCTCTTTCCGCACAGCAGCTGAACATACAAATATTAACATTAAAAATAGAACAAAACACATGTGCAAACTACCATATAGCACTAGCACATAAATTCAAAACTTCACAAAATCTTGCTAATGAAGAGTGTACAGCAATATAAGCTATCAAACTACTACCACCACTGCATACCAACAATTAGGTAACAAAAAACCCAGGAGTACTAGTAGTTAAAGTTAAAGAAACGTACCAAAATCAGTGAACCTCTTCCGTGGAAGGTGAAGAAACTCCGCATATTCTCTGGTACCTTCATCGCTCTTATGAAGCTGCAACACCAGAGGCCGCCGTGTAACGATTCCTGCGAGCATATATTTTAAATCAATCACACTTTAATGACATTAGAAAAGAGAATAAAATTAGAAAAACCAATATTGCCAAGAGTATCCATTGTTATTACCAGATCCACGAGGTAAAAAGTCCTTCCCAACAACACTCTCCAACACTGAAGATTTCCCTGAACTCTGTAAGACCATCGAAAAAACAATGAAAAACAAAGAACAAACACAATTTGCAACCCCGTAAAGCTTAATTTTCCAAGAACTCTAGATTGAAGTGATAAAATCTCTTGAAAATCATCATCGAATCAGTAATAGCTTATCAGACATAAATTAATCTGTTAGTAATCCAATAATCAACTCTAGTCAAAGCGGAGTCACGCTAACTAGACTTCGAGGTCATCGAAGTAAACAGAAATCAAAGTCCTTAAGGTATAAACCAATCATAAATGAAACTACCGTCATGGATCCAACAGCAGCACTCTTAGCTTGAAAAACAAGCATAAGCTAAAAAACTAGGAATCAAAATAAAAACAAACCAAAAACAAGCATAAATGAAAGAGATCTGAAGCTAACCTGACCACCGACGACTGCAATAGCAGGTAAAGAATCCCAAAGAGTAGGCAATGCGCTTGCTTCACCGTGATCACCAAGAGCAGTACAAGCTCTTTGAATTTTATTAACCAAAGAAATCAAATTCTCCATATCTCTCTCTCAAACAAAAGAAAACGGAATCGGTAGGTGTCGGTAACCGGAAGTGTCAGATTCAGATGGATCGTCTGGATCTGACAAGCCGGCTGAGGAACGGCACCGTCGAGAGCAGAAATGGATCGATGAGAATGATGAGTTGCCGACAGAAGAAGGAGAAGAAATGAAAGAAGCGCGTCGTTTGAATAGAGATTTGATTTTAGGAGTAGAAAATGTGTTTGAAAGAAGCAGAGCAGGAGGAGGAAGCTTAATAAATGGGACAAAGGGACTGTTTACGAGGCCGGCTCTTGGTTTGTATTTTTACATACAACAGTCCGCGAGTCAAAACGAGGAGAATTTTATCTCGCGAGATTTTCGTTCTTAGGCGGGCATCGGTGAACCTTTTCGTTCATGGTTTTTTAAAAATAAAACACAATATAGAAATCAATATAAGGATTTGTTTTAAAATTTCCTTCATTCTCATTTGAAAAATTAAATTATAATTTCTTAACGGTCAATTACATTTCGGGCCCTTAAGTTATATTAACACGAGAATATACATTAGGCCTCTTAACTAAAAAGCAAAATTTTTTTTTTTTTTTTTTTGGTTGCCTGCCACG
>CATIWJ010077887.1:0-16127 GCA_949640765.1 Croton laevigatus | reverse complement strand
TTGTATGCCTTAATTTAAAGTATGAACAATTTATACCTCCATAGTTTCAATATAACTATGTTTGTGTTTATTATTGTGCTATGCTTTGCAGTTGTGATGACTCACTGGATCTTGTTCCTGTTGCTGCTTTCCATGGTCAGGAGAAACGTACAGGTAACTACTATTTTAGTTTTGAATTAAAGCAAGCTTACATTTGTGTATTGGATATTACCATGAGTTACATCTTATAGAGACCGACCGAATTAAAATCGGTCAGTAACGGTTTACCAACAAGCGTTTTACCAACCGAATTTTTCGGTTGGTAATCGGTCGTTATTTTTAATTAACAACCGATTTTGCCTGTTTACCAACCGAAATTTCGGTTAGTATTTTTTTATTTTCTTGTAGTGGTTGTTTCTGAGCTAAATGAGACTCGACTCAATAAAATCTTGTTAAAATTATGTTTGAAAGATAAAATAAAGGAGCATTTGAGGTTTTTAAATAAACAAGTCATGTTCGAGTCTGCTAAGTTTAAATTTGGTTAAATTTTTTCATACTCGACTCAATAAACTCAAAATTCATCTTAGTTCAATATGTCTAGACCTTTAGTGGCATGGCTATAAATGAATCAATAGACTTGTGCATAGAATGAAGCTCCACTTGCAAAATTCTCATTCGAGTTTATTCATTTAACTAAATGAGTTGAGCTCAAAATTTTTACAAATTCGCGAATTGTTTCATGAACAATACCAATTAAGTATTCGCGATTCTCTTATCAAACAAGCTTGCGTGTTGGCTCATTTACAAGGTTTACGATACATGTTCGCGAGTTTCTTTTCGAAACAACACGAACTGACTCATTTGTAGTATTTGCAAATATGTTTACGAACTGAAAAATATTTTTATTTATGTATGTGTCATTTTACAAAAAGGCTTCACAAACTTATGAGTAGAATTTCGAACGAAATTTTGAGTCTGAGTTTCGAGCTTCTTAATTATAAATGATTAGAGCTGGAGCCCATAAAACACATAAACGAGTTGAGCTTAAACATAAAACTTTGGCTCGGCTCATTTGTAAGATTGAGTCTGTTATTTATTAAATGAACTAGATCTGTCTTATATATTTTATTTATAATTTTTAAATTTTTGATATTAAAATTTAGGTGTAGCATGAGCCGATTTCATAAAATCCATTCCCAGCCTGCCCTATAGCGGGTTGGGTTTTTCGAATTATGGAGCAGATTGGATATATTACGAGTTTATCTGCGGGTTTCAAGATTGAGAACATAGAGCATTTCTATGAGGAATTTATGCAAACACATGGTGACCCGAAATTAAGGTCATCAAATAATTTAACAAAATGTTGAGAACATAGTGCACCTTCATTAGTTAAACTCAAAACCGAAACCGGTAATTCGAAACCGCGAGCCAAATCCGGTTTGGATAATTTTTGGAAACTTGACCACGCTTCTTCTAAAATCGGAACAGCGGTTTAAGAAGTCTTCAATGTTTATCCAATCGAAGGCGGTTATGATAAATATGTGGACGCCCGGTGACCCACCACCACCTGATGGACCCAATCCAATTGCTGACGTGGAATCTATATACAAGAAGCGAGACATACTATAAAGCAGCAAAAAAATAAAAAAATAAAAAAATAAAAAAATTAAAGCATCCATCCGCACACAGACCTCTCTCTTTCTGGCCTTTTTTTTTTTTTGTTGAGAAAGCTTTGTTCTCTCCACTCTTTCTCCACCACCGCCGCCGGTGCTGCTACCGTCAATCGCCATGTGCGATCGGCCGTCCTTTCACTGAGCTTTTCCATTGTTTGCTTTTTTTTTTTTTTCTGTTCTGGAGGTACTACTGAAATTAATTAGCTAATTAATTAATGGCTATTGAAGAGGATGTAGAGAGTTGTGGAAGTAGAGCAGTAGAGTCATATTCTCAGGCGAATCCTCGACATCATATCCAGAAGCTTGAGGTTTATAACGAGGTGCTTAGACGAATTCAAGAGTTTAATTATGAGGAAGCGAATCTTCCTGGCTTTGATGATCAGCTTTGGCTTCATTTCAATCGATTACCTGCAAGGTTTTCCCGATCTTTGTTATGAAATTTTATTTGTTTGTTTGTTTTGTTTCTCGAGAAACAAAAGGAAAGGAAGTGTTAGAGATGGAATATATTTTTGTTATTTCATCATCATATCTTGGAATCTTTTAATTTTCGGTGTTACTGTTTATCTTTACCAACTCATGCTTATTGGGAGATTCCTAGTTTTTCGCTTTTTCCTTTTTTTTCTTTGGTCCCCGCTTGAATTTCAGATTAACTTCTATTTCGTATTTGCATTGTAATGAAATAGTGCAAAGAAGGATTATCAAAGTTTGAATTGACAAGCTGAATAGTATAAAAACAGTCATTTTATCTTTGAATTTTGTTGGTTTTTTTCATTAATTTTCTTCTTCTCATCTTGTTATGATGTGATTCGTTGAAAAGTAATCAGTTAGTTTGTATTTTGGTTCTTAAATTGAATTGTCTTTTACTGGCATTGTTTTTAACCTTTGGTTTGGTGTGCTGTACTGTACTGGTGCTAACCGTAGATATGCGTTGGATGTGAATGTGGAGAGAGCGGAAGATGTGCTTACGCATAAGAGATTACTGCAGTTGGCTGAAGATCCTACTAATAGACCAGTATTTGAAGTCCGTCTTGTCCAGGTAAACAATTACTTGGTAATGGATGTTACTTGGTTATTTCTGTAGAGATTTTTTGCTTTGTAACTAGTCAATAGCAATATGGAAACTAAGAAGGATGACTTAATTTCAATTTTTTTTTAGATAATGTGTCATGACTCTTTCAACTTCCTGCTTATGTTTACTTTGGATTTTTTGTGGTTTTTATCACTTTTTGGGCTTCTCATCCTAATAGCTGATGTGTCAGTGTGTGCTATAAGAGCTTGATTTATGCACAACTTTGTTCAAAATTTGACTTTTTTTTTTTGGGTGAACTTTTATCATGGTCTCACTATTTCCCCCCAGTGATAGTTGTCTCGTGTTGACCTTATTTTTTCTGCTGTGAGAATAGTGATCTTTGCTTTTGAGCTTTCTTTCATTAAATGAAAGCGATACTTGTCACTTAGCTGTGGTTGGAAAAAAATATCTTCATCCACTCCAATGAGAATATTTTTCAAAGTTTAGACATCATTTAATTGCAATTTTCATTGTTTAAATAATAATAATAATAAAATCTGTGTATTATAGGGCCTTCCTTTTACGTTGAAAAGCTTATGGGATATGGCATACTATTTATCCTAATTTCAGGATTCTATTTCTGATTTGGCAATTGTTAATTTATATGAATTTCATTCAGAGTCCATGACATAGTTTTGCAGAAATTTCCTCCCAGTAATCTGTCATATCAATTATTGAGTAACCAAACAACCTTTGACATCTTTAGGTGAAGTATTTGATATTAATTTGAGAAAGGGTGTATGTAGTGTTTGTGTTTGATGATGCCCTTTGTTTCATGGCATCATTGTTATTTTTATTTATTTATTTATTTTTTATAGCTTGCTATTATCATGTTGGTCTGAATCAATGATGTTCAATGAGTTGTTTCTTTGGTTTCCTTTTCTACAATGCAGGTTTATCCTGTCCCCAATGGCATGTCTATTGATTCGGGACATGCAGATACTGCAATAAAAGAAGATGCACAAAGTTCTTATTTTTCCGTGAGACAGAGGTATATTCTTCATTATTTATTCTTCTGACTTTATGCATCTTTTCAGTTTTTTGTTGGTGATGTTCTTGCTTTGTACATGCATGTTTGCAGCATCCATCCACCACCTACATTTGGCTCATCACCTAATCTTGAAGCACTTGCATTTCAAGCCAATAGATATAATGATGAGGATGGAGATAGTGCAGTAAATTCAGTGAACATTTCTCGGTAAGAGTTGGAGTTGGGTAATTTCTACTTCCCAAACTCAATCAGCTATCAATGGGTTATATAGTTGGAATCTTTCCTGATATTGCCCCTCCATTTTGATGATATAAATTGATACTTTTGGATTGAACTTCAAATTCCAAGCATTTTTTATTGATGACCTTAGAGTTGTTATTTTCATGAGGCCTCTATATTTAGAATTCTAGGTTTGATTATTCACAATTTTAGATACATTTTTGCGACAATGATATTGATTTCAATTTTCTCTGACACCATATTTATGCAATTGACAATCTGCAGGCCCATGCATGAGATCACTTTTTCGACAATTGACAGACCAAAACTCCTTAGTGAGGTTGGTTATATGTGCTAGTTGCATAAATATCTTACTTATGGAAAACTATGATGGATTATTGTTGACTTGGTAACATGGTATACTTGTTTCTGGCACAAGAATGGTTAAAGGTTTTCAGATTTGTCTCATCCTTCAGGTTGCAGATTAATTCATTGTCAATATTGTATGAAATGAAAGAAACTGAACTTTTATATTTTTTCATGAAAATGGCAGTCAATTCCATTTCGTAGAGGCTAAAGTGCACTATATGTCTGACATATGTTTAAGATTTGCATTAGTATCCAGTCATGTACTCGATAATTGATACAAATTATTTTCAGTTGACTTTCCTACTTGCTGAGATTGGATTGAACATTCAAGAAGCTCATGCTTTTTCTACTGTTGATGGATATTCTTTGGATGTTTTTGTCGTTGATGGTTGGCCACATGAGGTATAAGTCCTTGTACTTGTTTGTTTAAATTGGTTTAATGAAAAAATTTTTTAGGTAGTTGAAAAAATATTGTGCTTCTATTGTCAAGATAGTGACCTACCATTATTTTGATTGTATTGTGGTTCTGAATTGTTTTCTCTTTCCTTTTCTTTTAGTTTTGATAATAATATTTTTTTTTCTTCAAAAATTTCAATATTGTACATTTTCTAGATTAGTTGCAATTATGTTTATCCTACAAATCAACATAAAGAGATAATATTTTAATTCCAAGTGAAATTAAAAGTTCAAAATATCCTCTCACTGTCCACTATCCCTGCCTGATTCTCTCTTTGCTTCCTCTCGCCCCCATCCAGCCAAAACCACCACCCACCTGTCTGTCTCTCTTTCTCGCTGTCGTTAAATCCAAGTCCCATTTAATGGCTGTATGAACTAGAAGAACATTCAACAAATTTCTGTCTCACATGCCTGAGATCTTTTGTTTTAAGCCCAATCATTATGCTCCGATCTTGGCCCTTTCCAGCTTTAAAATATCAAATATAAAACATTAGTTACTGAATAGTGAAGGTTTCAGTGAAATATAGCTTTAAAAAAAATTAACTTCTTCATTATTATTGTTATCACACACACACAACCTATCAGTTACTAAGTTTTTGCATTAATAGTCTTCTTCATTCTAACAGTTCTGGAATCCATAGTTCCTAGAGTAATATCGTAACCATAAAATGCTCTATTCTTTTAGATCTATTTTAAGTGTTCTCATTAGAACAGCCATGAAGTAGAACAAGTACTGCTCTTCCTTTGTTATTCCCAAATCTCTGCTCTTGTTTGGTTTTCAGGTTTTGATTATCTTGTATTGTACTCTGTATAAGGTGACTTATTTTTTCAAAATACAGAAATTTCAACATTTATTAAATTTTGTTTATGTCAGAAAAGAATTAAGGGACTGTCTATGAAACTGTTTCAGCATCCAGTATATTTTCCAGTCTCATTATTCATACAATTTAAGTCCATCAAATATATTCAAATATGCGTAGAGGCCATTTTTACCTTTTTCTTTTCTTCAGCTGTTTTATGATTCTTCACAATACATTTTAGAAATGCTATGTAGCCAAACTGTTTCTGTATTTGTGCTTCATATTGTTTTATTTATAATACTGAGATTATTGCTGGACTAATGCCTCTCTTTCACATCCTGTATTGCTTGACCAACCTTCAGGAAACTGAGGTGCTCAGAAATGCTCTGCAAAAGGAAATCCAAAAGTTTAAGGTAGTTTTCCTCCAGGTTAATCTTTTTGTGATTTCATTTTTGGATCTTCTTCATAAGGCATCTTGAATGTGTTGGGCTTTTGATTGCATTAAGTTAGAAAATGCTATATGAATGCTACCTTACAGACAGAACTATCTTTTTTCATTCTTCAATTGACATGTGGTGCTAAAACATCTTTCTCTTAGGCAACGCAACTATGAACTCAATTAGATTGTGCCTGGAATGTGATTAGTTATCTATTACAAAAAAAAAAAAAAAACCCACATGCTGTGACTGGCTGGCGTTAGTGTTCACAAAGTATTGCACCTCTTCATTGAATGGAATTTTTTTTTTGCTGCTTATTATGAGTTATGGGAATCAGAATTACTTGAACTATTGCATCCTGTTATCATCATTGATAAATGTGACCATTGCGGTTGTCTCTGGTAAGCACTTAATGTGAGTTTAGTCTGACTCTTGTTACAATCCAGTTCTATTTGGAATTTCAGCATATAGAACAACTATGTTTTTTTTTTTTTTTTCTCTCTGATAAGTATGTTATTCTGCAGGAGCATTGCTTTTCAAAACATCCATCTCCTTCTGCTGTGACCAAGCAGAATAATCCTAGAGTTGAATCTCTTACCGACTGCATTGAGATACCTAATGATGGAACTGATGTTTGGGAAATTGATACCAGTCAGTTAAATATTGAAAACAAAGTTGCATCTGGATCATATGGTGATCTGTAAGTTCTCTCTCTTAAAAGCTGTATAGAACGTATACAGACTCTTAGTTGATTTTTTCCTTTTAATTTCTTCAGGTACAGAGGCACATATTGTAGTCAGGAAGTAGCCATCAAATTCTTCAAGCCTGAGCGTGTCAGTGCTGAAATGCTTAGAGAGTTCTCCCAAGAAGTTTATATAATGAGGTTCTTGAGAAATTTACAGTCTTATCTATTTATTTTAGAACTTGATAAAAAGAAAACTAAACTTGCATCCCTACTTTTTTTACATAATTAACACTTATGTCCCTTTGTTTCATGCTAAGCATTGTTGGGTCCTAACATATGGTTTTGTTAAATATTCAGGTCCTTCCATCCAAACATTTTTTTTTTTTACATTATCCGAAGATGACTGTTTTACCATTTACTAGTCTATTTTGTAACAAAAAGCAAAGAACATAACAGAAATAACTTTAACAAATATTTTAATCTTTCAACAAGAGGAAAAAAGAAAAAGAACCATGTTTTAACTAAGGTTAAAACAGTCATTTTAAAAAATCAATGGAAAAATTTGAGAAAAATGGATGGAAGAACTTAAGGGTCTCCCTGCACCATAATTTAGGGACCAGAAAGTGAGTAGCCTGAAATATAAGGACGGAAGTGTTAAATATGTAGAACAATTGGGATGAAAGCATATGTATCTCTTATATAAATAATTCACTCTATCATAAGAAAAATAGCTAGAACAACATCTCTTAATTTTTATGATGGCCACCAAAACTTTATTGGAGTCAGCAGCGAACTTCATGTAGCTAGGAAGAAAGAGAGGGGACTAAGGCTTTGACCCGGCTTTCTCTCTCCCTAGATATATGCTTCAATTTTTACTGAATTTGCATATGACTCATTCTTCTTGTGCGTTGTTCTATGATATAATTCTGATCTTAGTTTGTTCCTTTTGTGACCGTTCTTTTGCTCTCTGTCATAAAATACTTGTTTTGCAGGAAAATTCGGCATAAGAATGTTGTACAATTCATTGGTGCATGCACCAAACCTCCTAACTTGTGCATTGTGACTGGTAAAGCCTAATAAAATAACCCTTGACATCTATCATTTTATCTCTGTTTATAATTTTATTTGTAAAAACCGCTGATGGTTCCATAATCTTTATCTGATTCTGTTTTGGATTTCTTTTACTTCTTGTTTCTCCTGCTCCCTTTACTCTCATCACCTATTCTTTTCTCTATCTACTAGCAGAAGATAACAGTATATTCATGAACTATAATCACTTGGTTATTGTTCCTCAGTTTCAGTTTGACATGGCCTTTTAATGCTCTTCCCTAATAATTATTTTTTGATGCCAAATTTCTGCTTTGCCAGAGTTCATGGCCAGAGGAAGTATATACGACTTTCTACATAAACAGAAGGGTGTGTTTAAGCTTCCAACTTTAATCAAAGTGGCAGTCGATGTGTCCAGGGGAATGAATTATCTTCATCAAAATAATATAATCCACAGGGACCTGAAAACTGCCAATCTTCTGATGGATGAAAATGAAGTAAGAGGATATGCCTGTAAAAACTATAGAGCACCATGGTCATTGACTGCTTACATGTAGAGCTTTTTTTTTCCTCAATTTTTGTTTTGTGATTTTCCACTCTAGAAATTTTCTCATTTCTCCATTTTTTTCGTTTATGCAATCTGCATTTGGGTTGCTTAATTTTGCATGTTTAACAAATTGTGTTCATGTAGAGCTTTTTTTTTTTTTCCAATTTTTGTTTTGTGATTTTCCACGCTAGAAATTTTCTCATTCTCCATATTTTTGTTTATGCAATCTGCATTTGGGTTGCTTAATTTTTCATGTTTAACAAATTGCGTTTGTGTAGAGCTTTTTTCTTTTTTTCAATTTTTGTTCTGTGATTTTCCACACTAGAAATTCTCTTTCTCCGTTTTTTTTTTTTTTTAATGCAATCTGCATTTGGTTGCTTAATTTTGCATGTTTATCAAATTGTGTTCATGTTTGCCGACTCATTTTTATGCCACTACATATCAAGCAACATGTGTGAGAACTTAATTGTTTGGATTAGATGATTCTGTGTTGGACATTGGTGTATAGAACCTAGAACGGATTTATTTTATTTAGATGAATGTAAAAAGGCGTTTACACATCTGCACTAAAAGAACTACAAAAAATTAAGAATAATTTGGATTTTGATTGCTCTAACATCGTAGTTTCTTCTTGTACAGGTTGTCAAGGTTGCAGATTTTGGGGTTGCCAGAGTGCAAACTCAATCTGGTGTAATGACAGCTGAAACTGGAACATACCGTTGGATGGCTCCAGAGGTATGTGTTTGCTTGTACATGTTTACTTTCTCGTTAATCTGACAAGACGGTAATTGACAATGTAAATGGGATACCTTGTGTGGCATTCTATAGGATTGATTTCATGTTTAATGATTATAAATTGATAAGGAAACGTGACAAAGAAAATATAAAGAAATATTACCAATCATTAGGAACAATGTTCTAATTGTTCTTTTTCTTCTCTTCATCATACTAGATTTGCTTATACTGGCTGTAATTGTATGAAGGTGATTGAACACAAACCATATGATCACAAGGCGGACGTTTTCAGCTTTGCAATTGTGCTATGGGAACTTCTGACGGGAGAAGTCAGTCCTTCCTGCCTTCTTGATGAATCTTTTTCATATTATTTTTATAACCAATTTATTCTGGAAAAATTCATCTTGTATTGATAAATTATAATTTGCAACTGAACTTACAGCTTCCTTACTCATGCTTGACCCCATTGCAAGCAGCCGTAGGCGTGGTGCAAAAGGTACATGTTATCTTGTTTTTTTTTAAGAAGCTAAAAATGAAATCTTCAATTTTATTGACATTTCAATTTACAACCAAAACTAGGGTCTAAGGCCTACAATCCCCAAGCATGCATATCCGAAACTTGCAGAGCTACTGGAGAGATGCTGGCAGCAGGATCCAACTCAAAGACCCAACTTCTCTGAAATTATTGACATCCTTCAGAAAATTGCTAAGGAGGTATGAAATTGTCATTCCTGATCAGGTTCATCGTATTTTGGTCCTATTATTTGGCTCCTGAACATCAATGTTCAATATGTTTTTTTCTTCAAATTAGACCTTGAACTTGGCGAATTGACTCAATCTCCTTTTCACTATTTTTTATTCTTTATTTACTAAAATTTAAGAATTAATGTTCAATTTGGCCCTTAAACTTGACATTAATTTTTAAAATGCTGCAAAATGACCTTTTTTTCAAACTTCATCTTGATTTAGACAAATTGACTATCTTGGCCAAATTGAGCCAATTCGCGAAGTTTAAGGTCCAATTTGGAGGGGGAAAAAACATTTGATGGAATTTTAACATTGATGTCAAGTTCAGGGGCCAAATTGAGGCATATTCCAAAATTAAATTTAGTTAAAATTATGAAAAGGGCCAATTGGTCTAATTTAAGGTGTAATTTGAAGGAAGAAGAATGTCATTTTGAACATTGAAGCCCTAGTTCAATGGCCAAATTGAACCTTAATCCACTACACTGATCAAAGTTTTCAAATCAAATTGAAACAGGTTGGAAATGAAAGGGAAGATCGACGCAAAGATAAATCATCTGGCGGGTTTTTCTCATCACTGATAAAGGGTCATCATGGTCACGCTCACCATAAAATCAACTAGAAGTGAGTATTTGTTAATAACGCATAGATGCGCAGGCGATTTTCCATTGTATATACATTTTTATTGGACCAAATGCTTTGCTCTAACGCAGTTTTTACTTTTTTAGCTTTCTTTTTCCAGTTTTCTTCAATATAAAAGTACATAGGTTTTTGCAATTTTTCTTTTGTTTTCAATCATTTCTTCTCTTGCTTTTACCATTTGCTATCCTCCTCTCCTTGGTTTCCTTAGGTTTTGATTATAATTGGAAATCGCTTCTAAGCTAATATTCTGTAGTAATTTTAAAATCTTGATCTTTTATTTATTTTTTCATTTATTTCTTTTGTTATTATAATCTCTTTGTAAAGAGGTAAACTAAAATTGTCTTATTATTATTGTTGACGTAGATTGACTTTTAATTAAAAAGTGTTTGTAAGCAAAATACCAAACACACTTTGAGAGTTGTTGACAAATATAATTAAAAAAATAAAAAAAGGAAAAATATCTGAAAATTTCCACGGTTCTTAGATTGCTTGCAGTACAAATTAATTTGACATTCGATAATACAATGAAAAATATAAAAATAAATAAATTGAAAAGTTACAGTAGAATAGTTATAAATGAATTTGAATGGTATAGTAGAAAGAAAGTGGACTTAATGAATATATTGCGTGGTGGTAGCATCTTCCAAGAGTTGTCTTGCTCTGGTCCGAATTTGTAACCTTATAAGAGCCTTCATGCAATGCAGAGCTATTCGACTTTGTTTTCTAACATATACTCCTCGAACCAATGCTTGTAGTTTCACCAAGCTTCTAAGTGCTCGATATGCTCTTCTTGCCTATTCAAGTTTCCAATCACCAATCTCAAGTATTATCATCCACTGGATTTTTTTTTTACGAAGTTCTTTGCATATATATTTGGAAGAAAACAAGGGTACTCTTTTCGTTCAACACTCAAATTCATACTTAGGACTAATTGGTCATTCCGCAAGTCACTATGGGTAAAATTTTAAGCACTATTTTGAAAAATGTTGCAATTTTCATCATTGGCTAATGCCGAAACAGATAAACTGCTTTGGTTGTAGCTAAATCTTCTTCAGAATATAAGTACTTGAAAATTTTAGTTGTAAAGAATTTGAAAATTTTGTAATTAAACTAAAAATTGAGTGACACTAGTAGAATAAAATCAAACCATAACCAAATTTAATCATGCAAATAAATAAATAAATAAGCAGTAGGATTAAAGAAACTTACAAGATGACCTCTGAAAACAGCTTGAATTTTGATAGCAGAAATATCTTCTTTAGAAATTTTTTTATTAAGAGGAAATGAAATTCCTCTAATCATTTCTTCTAAAACACCCATTTCATCATCATCGCCATCTGTAATCCTTCTCGTTTTGGAATCATTCTGATGATCATCATCAGGACTTGAACAAGAATTGGAAAGAAGAACAAAATTAGAACCAGTGTTTCTATTTCCATTATTATTATTATTATTATTAGAAGAAGATGATGATCTAAGGAATTTTTTTCGAACAATTTCAAGCCATTTTTTTGAAGTTGTTCTTATTCTTGCCATTTTTAAGCAAGCTTGTATGTTTTTTTGGAATATGGCAGATTTTAATGGGTAGGTAGGTAGGTATATGAAAGAAAAAGAAGACGCGTAAATGGGTAGGAAAATTGCTGTTGTGGGCAACATGTTTTCGTGTTTACTTGGCAAAATGGGCATCAGAAGCTGAAAACGTGGGTAGATCATCATATTTTTTTTTTTACTCCAGAAAATGGGAGAGGGGGCTGGAACTCTAGTCTATTGTCAATGTCGTAAATGCACTTGTCACTAGACTAAGACTTTCAGTAGATCATCATATTTGTAGACTTTTTGTTTCTTTTTGAAGCATCTACTTTTTGATATACATAAATATAAGCAAAAACTAATAGAATATTCCTCGGATTTCAAACGGATAACCATTAGTTACGTAAGAACAAAATACATAGACTACATACTAATGTTATACAAAATCAAGATGATAAATAATTTATTCCCTTTTTCATCCATAAAAGTGAGGCCAAATGCGCATTTTAACCATCCATAAAAGTTTGGCTAAATGCATAACTAAACGTTGGCGAATTCTCCGATGAAATGCTAATCTTACGAGCGATCATTTTAACATATGAAGTTACGAGCGATTATTTTAATACATAAAGTTAAAAATTTGAACAAATTAACACTTTGTTCTAGCATATAATTTAGCTGCGTCTATAATTTGTAGATATATTCTCTATTTATATATTTTAAGTGTTAAATTCGTTTCAATTATATAAAGTAGGTATCAAATTGATGGCTATTTTATCCTTCAGATGTTAAATTGGTCGCATAGTTAATGGAAGTTGAATATTTTATTTTTCATGAAATTTACAACAGAACCATTTCTTGATCTTGAATTTCCATGGGCCAAACATACATATCTACCCATGAAGAAGTTATAAACCTTACAAGATTGATGATGGGATGGTCTTTAGTACTTTTTTCATCCATTTTTACTATGTTTTGGTCAATAATTTTCCAATTCTCATAAGCATAAATTAACTTTCTGTTGGCAATCTATTCTGTGTCCAAGCTGCATATCCACCAGCAACATCAGTTATAGATGTATAACCCTGCAAAAAAAAAAAAATTAAACCATTAATTAAGCTCAAATTTGGATGTATAATATAATTTCAGTTACAGATGTATAATTAAACCATGAATTAAGTTCAAATTTGGACTTAATACAGATAATGTATGTACTTACCGCAGCGAAAAGATCAGTAGCAGCCATCATAGACCTTTTCCCAAGTTGACAACCCTGTAAATGCATAATTCAAATTACAAACCAAACTAATCAAGAGTTGAAAAAATATAATATATAATGTCCTAATTTGGACTCCAAGAAAAAAGATTATTACATTTGATTAACCACCATAGCGATCACGTTGCATTATGTAACATGATCAGTAGGGCTAGGGGTGTGCATAAAAATCCAATCCAACTCGTTGGGTTTGGTTCGAGTTGTATTTCTAAAATACTTTACGTTTTTTTCTGACTCCACCGAGGACAAATACTAAATTCAAGAATAAACTCAAACCTAACCAGAGCAAAAATTGGTTCAGTTCGGACTGAATTTCGAAAAAATTTTAGATGGTCGGATTTTTGAATTCCCGACAAACCCAACACCGTTCCCGGTTCTAATTACAGCTTTATTAAACGTTGCTCTGATGAGATCAGGTTACGAGACTTACAACAAGAATTTCGTCATATTTTCCAAAATGTTGAGAGACTTGCTCAAGAAATTTAGGATTCTTTGACATTCCTACAATATAAAATAGAAACATAAGATAACAAAAATAAAAACATATAAGATTTGTTGATGAAAAATAAGAGAAACTAAAATTGCCAATTTGTAAACTAAATTAAAGCAAAACTTACGCAAAAATCTTAATAAATTGGTTTTCTTTAGGACCATAATCATTTCCCATAATGCATTTTTTGGTAATGTGGTCATGTTTTCAAGATCAAACTTAAAAAAAAAGCAGCTTCAAGCTTTATTTCAACCGTAAACTTCCAATTGGTTTCTATTCTTACTTAATCTTTTTTTTTTAATTTATTAATGGTTTCTTACCTAATCTCAGGAATAATAAATAAACAAAGAGTATATAAATATCATATATAAAGAAATAATCAAGAATGACCATAAAAAAACTAGAAATTATGATTCTGATGGAATAAATTCAAATTGGATTTTTATGAAAAAAAAAAGTTTAGAAAATGAAGCTGAATTAAATTGGCTAATAATACTAATAATAGTAATTAGTTTAAGAAAAGATGAGAACCTGATCCAACTTTGTACATGTAAGGAATATTAATAGCTCCCACCACATGTCCACCACTGTACTCTCCAGGAGTCCTGTGTAATAATAATAATAATAATAATAATATACGAAATCCAAGTTTTCCGTAAACTTTCTAAAGAACCGGACGTTACAATCAGCGTGTAGCTAGATCGTAGTCTGCCCGCTTAAGCCTCTAAGATGATCAAACTAACTATTTTCGTCAACTATTTAGGCCCAAATATTCTGGTATAAAATGATTTCAGTTTTACATCTCCCCATCCTATTTCGGTGTCCGTAGAACATACAATAAATAGCTATTTTTCTTTCAAAGAAAAATGATAATAACAAAAAATAAAAATACAGTGGAAAAAAATACCTAACATCCAAATATCTGTGTCCTGCTTGAAGAAGTTCATGTGCAACTCTGACTGGTACAGAAGTTGGAATTTCCAATTTACCTCTCAGACTAGCCATTACTGGGCTTCAATTTTTTTTTTTCAACAAAAAATTACATTAAATTAATACCCATTTTCCAAAATCCTTCATAATTAAATTTCATAAGATAAAATAAAAATTTCATCATCATCATACCATAATCTGAAACTTCTCTGACTGAAACCACTGCTCCGTTGCTTTTTATCAACTTGAAAAGGCGATACCAATAGCTTTCTGCAATTAAAACCAAAACAAATTAGCTTTTTATGAAAAAACAAAACAGAACAGAGCAAAACAGAGTATTAAAAATAAAAAGAAAGAAAGAAAAGAAAACCTTTTATTTAGATCATTAGCAGAAAAGGCAGGAGAAAGTGAAGAACTAAGCAAAGTAGCAGAAGAAAAAACTGATATAGCTTCCATTTTTTGGCTTCTGGGTATGAAGAAAATTGGTACTTCTTTTTTTTTTGGAAGATTTATGGATTATTTTGAGATATTTTTATATAGAAAAAGGAGAGAGGGAGCAGAAATTTGTTAAAGATGGTTATGGAGGTTAAGATAGATGAGTGGCTTGAGTCATCAGGTAATGGCATGGCTGCCACGTCAACTATAAGTTACCGTTTTGTGATATAAATCCAAAATTATTGGCGACACGTTGGCAGGCACACACATATTTGTTTTGGATAAGGTTTGGTTTTATTTTAATCTGCTGACTGTTAGAGAATTCTTTTACGTTTTTGCTTAATGTGCTTTTTTCACTAAATCGGATTAGAGACAAAAGCTTATATAATACTTAATTTGTAGTAGTTTTAAATGAATCATGTGGCTTTTTATTTAGTGACTTTTTTAATTGTTCAAGGATAATCCGTCTAATTAAGTTCCTAATAAAAGAATAAATTAAGTTCTTTTAATCTTTAATTTATAGATTGTCTTTTTTTTTAAATGTGAACTATATTATTTTTATATTTTCAGAAATGGTATATTTTGTACCATATTTTAGTTATGTTAATCATTTTGTCTTTCAATTAATTTTTTCCTTATTTTTCCGTTAAATTTCAGCGGAGGTTCGAATGGCAAAGACGATTTCACCATAAGAAAAACTCAAATAAGATTTCTACGCCATGAATATGAACGGTTGAAGTTCACACCAAACAAATTATAAAAGTGTTGAGGGGAATTTGCATTGATCATAATTTGAACTTACAACTTAGCTTGGGTAACTAATCAAATGATAATCGGTTCGAGCACAATGTGATTGAACACGTGGCAGATCTTTACGTTGAAGGTTAACTAATCCCTGGTGGTTGCTATATCCGTATATCTTATTTGGCAATTGGCAATTTGCAGGTTGTCCAACAACAAAGACCTCTCTACTAATTTGGTTCACAAATTGCAAATTTCACACATTTTATTTAAATTATACTAAAAATCGGAGATCTCGAATTCTATTATTTACAACCATAGAAATTATTCCT
>CATIWJ010077861.1:0-13000 GCA_949640765.1 Croton laevigatus | reverse complement strand
AGAAGAAATACTAGGGTTAGGAAACCAAAAAAGCCCTAATTATGGAGAGTGAGAGAGGAAGTTTAGAACCAATTTCTTTAAATGAGAAGGGGAAGGGGAAGATGAAAGCTGATGTGAAGGTGGATGCCTAAAAAAAAACTGCAAAGTGAAAGAAAAAAATCCAGGAACAAAATCAAAGGCAAAATTGGTCTGAACGAAAATATCCCATTGCAAATGCCGATATTATTAAGTATAATATATAACCCTTCTTATATATATTATTCCTTTATTTTGAATAATAATATTTCTTTTACAACCAGATTTTCTGCATGTGTTGAGACAAGAAAAGAGTCTGTATGTTGATTGGACAAATTTGATTACTTGCTATATTGATGTTACATATGCTTGTTGAGGTGTGTGATAGAAGACAATGTATGTTAGTTTTCCGTCTTCTGTTATTAATCTTCGGACTTCTGTTACTAGTCTTTGGACTCGTGTTATTAGTTTTCAGATTTGGGTCTTGACATAACTAATTTTATAGCACCCATAAAAAAATAGGTTTTGCTAGCCACTAGATTTAATGCACTTAAGTCCCACCTTTATAAAGCTGCAATCTATCTATATTTTTGATGTTGTATTTTGACAAAGACGACCACCAATTTATTCCATGGTCTTCTACACTACACCATGTCTACAATAAACTAAGATGAAATGCTGTGGGAAAAAAAAAACAAAGAATTTTGAAAATTTAGATGAAAGCACACTTGAGGTCCAATTTGTAGCTTTTATTAAATTTTCATTCATTTAGGTCTAATCGTCTAAATTTATGTTGCTATTAAAATAAATTTTGGATGTCTAAGGGGTTGTTTGGGAAGATGAAAAGTTGGGTGTAAAATAAAGAGTGCAGTGTAATCCAATTTTTCAAGACAAAATACTTTGTTTGTTTAAATAAAAAATAAAGAGTGGAAGGTAAAATAAATTTATTTTACACTAAAAAATTTTCCTCTCAATTTGGGAGGAAAATGAATATAATTAAAATTCCTTTTCATTTTTCTTCAATCTAAAGAATATAAAATAAAATTATTTTAACTCACACCCTACTTTACTCTTTTATTTTACATTCCACCCTTATTTTACACCATGAAAATCCAAACAAAGCCTAAGAAAAAAAAAATCTAATGAAATAAATTTTCACAGTTCTCTGGAGAGCTAGGCTAACCACCCCCGCTCGATGTAATGATTACGCAATTTTGATGATAATTATTACATCATTTTATTAATAAATATTTATTAATATTTTGTTTATATATAATATATTATAAATAAACTCAAATACATTTATAAATTAAAATATCATTTCATGTATCATATTTTAAAGTAAATGATTATAATTTTGTTGTTAAAAATTCAAGAATTAAAATAAATTAATTTAATTATAATTTTGATGAATTTGTGATGATAAAATTAAAAAATGATAATGAAATAAAATTTATTTTAAAGTATTAGTATCGACTTTTGTTACTCAAAATAATATGAAAATTTAGACATGTAATTTTGAGACACGTTTACAGAGAGTGCGACGCAACAAATTTGGTTAGCGCATATGGGCCATGACTTGCATTACGAGGTTCATCAGTTAAGTGATCCTTCAACAGTAACAAAGTGACATCCATTTTCCTACATATAACTATTCTTGATCAAAAGAAATCTTTTCATCTGTTATATATTAAATACTATTTTAAAAATTAGAAAAACCTTAATATTATACATAAACTCTTGTTAGATCATCGTTAAACAATTCTAAACTTTTATATATTTGATAGATAGATAGAAAATCAAATTTCAAAAGATTAAATGTAATTTTTAAATAATAACGACCATAATAAAATGACTAGACAGCATAAACCATTGAATAATCTATTCACATAAGAATAAAGAAAAGGAAACAAAAGACATGAGCAAGAGTCAAGAAGAGCTAAGAAAACTACAAAAACAAAGTTAACGTCCGAAAGAATATAAAACTAGAGTTGTAAAGCTTTAATAATTGAAGGATGTGTGTTGAGGTTGGGATTTAAATGTTAAAGAACTAGTGTAAAAAAAGAGCACAAAAGGACCATACATGGATGGGTATGTAGCAAATAGAATTCAATTAAACCTATATATTATCTCTACATAATTTAGATAACACTTCTTTTTGTCTTGTACTGGTATAGCTGGCAAACGAATGGACGGATAATGTAGAACAGGATACATACACCCATTGTCGCATTTTGATAATGTGGAACAAGTTTCATTTTGATATTTATTCTTTTAAACAACCTTTCTAGCCATTTTTTTTCCAATTTTTCCCTATTAGATTGGTGTATTACAATTTACATCAGGTGTAGGTAATTAGTTCTCCTAACAAATAGCTGATATTTTGATAGTTATTTTGTAACCAACAACGGATAATTTAAATATTTGATAAATTTTTTAAATTTTCAATTCATAGTTATTTGAAATTTCAATCATATGTTGATTCCATGATTTTATACCGAATTTTTTGGGGGGCTTACATAGGTCATGACTCAAAAGAAAAAAATCTCTTTAAATATATCATACGATATTTATGAAAAAAAATTCATATAACATTATGGCATGATTTTTATAAAATATTGCAGTAACTTTTTTATCCCCAAATATTTAATTTGCATCTCTAATACAAATGTGAATTGTTCTATTCCACTTGCCACATCATGAATTTTTTTTCAAAACTTCTCCAATACAAATGTGCATTTAAGGTGTAAAGCTGACGTGGAGTAAACATTATCTAGTTTACATTCTATTTCTAGACGGTAAACTAGACAATGTCTAGAGTTATGTTGAATTGTGATTGGTTTTTAATTAAATTATAAATTAAAGAACCAATAAAAAAATAAAATAAAAAGTGTTTCATTAGAAATAACATACTTAAATTAAATGTCTACTCCATATATTTATTCACATTACTCATTCACACCTTTTATTTTATGGGAAACATAAACCAATAGAAAGTATAGCACTGTTTGGCTGCTTTATTATTATTCAACCTTCCTAACAAAAATTGAATTCATGAATATATTAATAGCTCTTTTCTAATGTGCTTGGAAATGTCCTTTCCCATATTAAATCATAGAAATTTAATTTTGAGAAAAAAATATATATCAAAATAAAAAAATCAATACATAATCTATTTATATATAACTTTTATATAATTTAACTAATAAATACAATTATTTTACTCTCTTTAAAGTAAATTATTTTTACCTAACTACGTTAATTTATTTTTATATTGTTTTTTGAAAATATATTTTATTGTAGAAAGTTGAAATTCAATGACCAAATGGTTTCCAAAATTTAAAATAAACTGTTGTAATTTTAAAAAGTATTTTAAATTCTATATTATTAAATTTTATAAAAATAAATAGAGACTGACAAAATGAGCGAATATTAAAAGTCATTATGAAAAATGAATTGAGTTTAATTTACTCAAATTTGGCTAAACTATATCAAAATGGTAATATTAACTGGTACACTTGATTAGTTTGAATTTTTATAAATTTTGGTAATATAGTTTTCTTTTTTTTTTCATTGTGAATTTCCAATTGTCATATCAACCAACAATATAAAAATAATCAATCAAAATGTTAAAAATTATATTTTAAAAAAAATGTCGAACATGGGAGTGTTCAACAAAACTAGCTAATTTAATAGCATTTAACTATTTGAGTAGTTGTTAACTATTTGTAGTAGTTGTTTAAAAAAAAAAATTAAAAGCTAATAAGCAATGACCAATGCAAGATATAGAGGTGAGAGAATTTGTATTATATGTATACCTTATAATTGTTTATATTTTTTTTTTTCAAAAAGGAAAATTTTAAAAAATAGGACGGGCTAGAACCATGTCAAATATGACTAGGATAGACATTTGTAAGGTAAAAGTGGGAAGACTTGCATACACTCTGTGCAATACACTAAACCAATAGACAATTAGAGAATTAACTAAATAACGGCATTTGTAATAATATATTGGGCAAATAGAGGTTAAAATAGTCCAAAAATTTTAGAATTCTTTATCAAAATTGGTTTAGTGTATGAGAACCTCCCATATATCAAGTGTAAACAAGAAATTTCAGTTAAAAATTATTTAAAAAATTACTTTTCCAAATGCTATAAAAAAAACTGCTTTTAATATTTTGACCGAGTTCCAAGTCTTAAATATGATGATGATAATAAATGGCAAAAAAAATGCCAAGATAGATATTGTGCCTCTCCACTCTATATAAAAATTACCTTAAAAATTGTCACCAAACATAACTATGGTTTCAATGACACCAACCATTCAACCGAGAGTCCAAACCTTCAATATGATGACGATTATAATGGCACCAAAAACGCCAAGATAGATATTGTACTCTCCTCCGCTCAATATAAAAGCCAATACCCACTTCCAACATGTTATTGAGCAATTATTAATTTGAAAATTTTTGCATGTCTAGATACATTCTAGATCACATTCAATGTCTATATTTTATTTTTTCTTTGAAAAGGAAACAAAGAACAAGATTTGCAATGTCTTAAAATACAGTAGTATAGTATCACATGATTGCTTTTTCTTTCCAGCAATTATTCCATTCTTATGTATTCAAAATTATATGATTATTAGCACACAAACTTTTATTTAATATAATTATGCAATTCAGTGGAAGCATTTCAAATCTTTTAATTTGTTCTTTTGTATATTCACCCCCAACATGCATGTGACAACAACCAACATACCCACATGAACTTGATCTATTTTTCTATACACAATCGGAAAGGTATCCAAATTTAGATCTTCGTAGCTAAATGTTATGGGAGTGATAGGTTGTATAAGAGCCTATGATAGAAAATAATTGAGATATAATTCAATATATAAGTTAAACCATTTAATTAATTAATTAACTTGAATAATTATTTTAGATTAGTGAATTTAGGCGTAGTGGGTAAATTGCAACGAAAATACCTGAACTTTAGGGGGTCTTTCTTGATGGTACCTAAACTTCAAATTATTTCTTAAAAATAGCTGAACTTCGAATGAATTTGCAAAGAAACAGAGTTTGCCCGTTCCCAAGTAGCCAGCCGGTTGCCTTGCACATGTGGCGCTGACATGGCATTAATAACTCCTTCATATCAACTTTTCCTCTCTCCTCTCTCTTATGTGGACAAAGTCTTTCATTGTTTCTCTTCACCGGCTCAATAGAAACTGCTGCTCCGTTCAAAAGAATCTTTATTCCTTCCTCTTCTTCTCCATGAGCTGATGATTAAACTGCCTTTTTCATATATCTAACACTTTCCCCTTTTTCTGTCTATTCATTTCGAAGAAAGAGTTAGTTACCGGCTGACTACCAAAGTGAAGGAAGAAGCCTACCAACTTACTATACTAAGGGAAGAGGGTACTATTTAACAGTAGTAGGGGAAGTCGTCCCGAAGCGCAACCAGACTCTTGTTCTTTCTCTTCAACGGATTTGGATGGGGATGCTGTTTCTCGAGTTGAAGTTGCTAATGCCATATCTTTCTCCTTTACGGCCTTTTGCTAAAGCTTTTCGGCTGAACATATATATAAAGATGAAATGGCTCTCTCTCTACCTACCTATATGTATACACAGAGAAGAAGAACTAGGTATATTTATTTTCTTCAGATCTATTAACCACTTTGTTTTATAAATAAATTTCATTCAAATTCATATATGTTACCATCAACCGAATTTACATCTTCAGTCTCTCCTCTCTCTTCTGTGGACCCGACTTTGGACCTCGATGTACCTACACATCTAGTTATAGTTTAGCTATGCCTTATCATTCCAGCAGCTTCCTTCTAATATCCACGATGAACTCTCCTCATATTAAATGATTTTACAATGTGAAACAATTTAATAAAAATTAGAAAATTTTCTAATTCTAATTTCTAATAATCAGGAACTTAATAAATGATAAAATTGAAATTTCTATCCTTAATAGTGAAAAAATCAATGTGAAACAGTAAATTAAATTGAAGAAGAAGCTCTTTCAAAAAAGAAATTAAAGAAGAAGGAAAGAGAAGAAGTTGCCTGAAGAGGAGAGAAATGGGCCGCGAAGAACCTATCGGCGGTAATATAATTCTGACCTAACTTAGCACAAACATCACTCTCAGCCAAACAATTCCTAATTTTGCCCTAATTCTTTGAATCCACGACATGATTTCTCAGCCAAGACGAAATACCTTCAAGCCTATACTCTTTATAATCTCTTCCAAGAACATCATAACTGCCTTCAGTGACTACCAATGCGAAAACTAGTAGAATTAAGAGAAGACCAATGAGAATGGCCATGCAACAGAGGTAGAAAGCAAGGAGTGTCTCCTTGTACCAGTCGGCGCTGACGAAGCCAACGAGTGAGACCAGAAGGACGAGGAATCCGAGAACCACCGGCCACCGGTAGTAGTGGACACATTCGTTGTCCGCCTTGGAGGCGAGCCAAATACCGGAGGCTATTATAGGAATCGAGCAAAGAAAAGCTATAAAATTAAGAATTGCTGTTATGTTATTGGATAGATCCATGGCGGTGAAGGAGGAAGAGAGTGAGTGAAAGGGAGAGTGGAGAGAGGAAACGTAATTTCTTTGTTGGTAGTGGGCAGGTTGGGCAGACAAGGGCAAGAGAGAGGAGAGAGGAAAAAGCTGATATGAAGGAGTTATTAATGCCATGTCAGCACCATGTGTGCAAGGCAACCGGCTGGCTACTTAGGAACGGACAAAATATGTTTCTTTGCAAATTCATTTGAAGTTCCGCTATTTTTAAGAAAGAATTTAAAGTTAGGTACCATAAAAAAAGATCCCCTAAAATTCAGATATTTTCGTTGTAATTTACCCACAGTAGTTGATAAATGTTAGTTAAGTAGATCTTTTCAATATCTTGAAGTTGTCATGCTAATTTATTTGATTACATTATCAAGATTTTGAAAATATACCTCTTTTTTAATATAAAAATATACCATGTTTATACATGTCGTTTGAGCTTCCGATACGCCTCTGAATGGCACTATTTTTTACAAAGTTAATAATAATGGAAAGTGGAAAAATGGCAGACGCTAATTACCAAGGGAAAAGGCCAAAAAGAAGATAAACATGTGTAATCGTGTTGTAATTGTGATGTCGTATGAGTACGACTAGTGAGTCATATAAAGCAATTTTGTTTGTATTATAAATTTTTTTTTTATTTTTACCAAAGTTTGTATTATAATTTTTTTTAACATATTGTTTGTATTATAAATGGATATGGACCCTTAATAATACGACATTTGATGATATGACAACTCAATTGGGCAAAGACTATGCCATTTTTAAAGCACTAAAATTATTGCATATCACTATATATATATATATATATATATGACAGTTATAAAATATTTGTATTTTAAAAATAATTAAAACATACTTCTCCATTATAAAATAAAAATCACATTTGCACATTTTCTATTATTAAACAAAGCATTAAATCCTCTTAAAAAATATTAAATATATTGAAATTATAAATTTTAGAAGTGATGTGTACAGTCAGGTTGCTTTGATGCTTATTAGAAGCGATGTGGTTGGGCCTTCAAGCCTGGTTTTATCAAGCTAAAGCTTTGCTTAATTTGGACTGGATAGTGCACATCCGGCATTTGTACAGGGAGGCTAACATGGTTTGGTCTACATATGTTTCATGCACCTCCTCATTGAATTTAAAATGAAACTCAAACAGATTTGGGACAATTTAAAATGAGAAAACAAAAAATCCTAAAATTCAATGGTGGAAGAATTTGGATACCCATAGTTTAATCGGGTCATCAGAAAACTGGAACCCAAATCAAGCAAACTATATATCAATGTGAAGATGAGGGAGAGAGGAGTCTGAAAATGTTCGAGTCGTGGCCTGAATATCACCAGAAAATGGTGAGAAATCGCCGAAAAGCTCGGATACCCACAAAACCCGTGAACCTGACCCATCTTTATCTTCTTCTCTGGCCTTAGATTAGCGACAACAAAGGTACCACTAGAATAGTCTCATCAAGGGGAGTCAATTAGCAAGCTCAAATTGACCATCCAAGTTCTAGAATAGCTACGGTGGCTCAACGTTTAAGTCGGCAAAGGAAAGAGAAACATTAGAAGAAATAAATAGAAAAGGAAGAGAGAGGAGTGAAGTTCGGGCAAAGAAGTGAGTGATGGGGAAAAGGATTGGTTTTAGAAGAGTGATGGTGGTGGAGGTGAAGCAGTGAGTAAGGTGGGATAGAGATTTATTAAAAAACTCAACATACAAATTGTCCAAAAACTCATGCCTATTCCAATCATAATCTTCTTCCTTATTCCGTTCAATTTCGTCCTCCTCTTCCTCCTCTAAACTGGGATCTATAGGGGCGGCATTCTTCTTTATCATCTTCTTCTTCTGAGGAGCGAGCTCTTCAAAGGTGGCCTTTCTTTTTCGCACAGGGGACAAAATAGATAGTGCAACATTTTTTTTTTGGCTAATATCTCCTTCCCCGCCCTCCTCATTTCCCTGGCACTCTGCTTTAGCAGAACACCGGAGTGTGTTTTTTCGTTGCTCCTTCGTAATTGGGGGGTGTTGGCTGTGCGTCAGGACTATCACCCTCACTCTCTATTTCCACAATTCTCTACAGTTTCTTACTCCTAGTTTTGAATCTTTGTGCCATTAATTTGGGTTTTTAGAGATATTTGGGGAACTGAGCAGTTAGGGATGGTTTTAACCTAGGTTAGAAGTGAGGAGTTATTATTCTTTTGTGGATTTGAGCAGTTATTGTTGTGTATTTATTGATTACAATTTTTGATTTCAAATTTAGAATAGCCAGAGTTTGAAGAAAATGGAATTTTCATTTGCCAATTTTTGAAGAGGAGTGGCTACTTTTTTTTTTTCACCATTTTTGTTCATAATTATTTCCGCATATTTTCTCATTTTTAAGTAAAATGTAGACCGTCTGCAACATTTTCAATTTTTTAGTTGCATTTTTTTAAAATTTTACGTCATTCTACAACGAATGTCATAAAATGCTTAACTTTTGGCCGCATAAGGCGCATAAATATGCACCCATATTACCTAAAATTGTAACACAATATTTCATTCTAGACCTCACGCGCTTTGCTCTCTCTTCCGCACTCATATGACAGCACCTGCACGCATGTCAGTCAAACCTTCCGCTCTCCTCTCTCATTTTTGCACAAAGTTGACAGCACCCTAAAAAAATATTATTTTATTCCCTCCCCCACTAAAAGATAAAATTCAAAATTGTCTAAATATACCCCATAATACTAAAAGTCTCAACTTTTTGAAAATTACCATTCAGAAAAAAAAAAAGTCTCATACAGTTAAAAATGGAGCTAATATTTTTAATTATTTATTTATTTTTAAAAAAAATTTATAATAATAATAATAATAATACAATGCATGTTTTATAATTGTTATGTTAGGGGCTATGTCATCAAGCAATCGGCTGTAACCTACAAACCGATTAAAACGATTTCTCTGCAAATTCTTTCAAAGTTCAGCTATTTTTTAGCAAGAATTTAAAGTTTGGGTACCTTTATAAAAAAACAATCAAAGTTAAGATATCATTAATAAAATTTATTCACTTATTATAACATAAAAATAAATATCAACTCAGAAACTTATCCTGGTATTTGTTAAAAAAAAAACTTATCCTGGTACGAAAGAATATATATAGTTCTAACCATTCTTCACATTTATAATACCATCGAAATTGATATTTTTAAAAGAAGACTGACAAAAATCAATAAATATCTTTATATTAAATACTATACTACATCATGTGAAAATGCTAATCTCACACATTCTAAAATAAATGTCTCATATGAAATTTTGTTTTTTACTATTATTAAAAATTAATGCATTAGAACTTGAAAATTTAATAGATCAAAAATTTGCTACCATTTATTTAAATATTTTGTTAATTATGCACATAAAGTGCTTTCTATTATATGATATATGATATGAAAAGTTAGAAAAAAATATTTTCTATTTTTATTAAAATGTAGAGTAAGACACATATTGTGGAGAAAAAAAAAAATTACATTTGAAACATTTATTTTAGGACGGAGGGAACAATATATTAAATTAGATTGAGATATTTTTTTTATAAAATGATAGCTAAATATTATCTTTAAAATTCTAATTTAACTAGATTTACACCTGTGCATAATACGCAATTTATTTAATTTTGTTAATCAAAATATCTTTTTTAATAATTTATTTACTTAATTTTTATATAAATATGTATATAAATGAAATATACTTTTAAATTATTATATTATAGAACATGAAATATAAAAATAATTATATATTTTAATTAAATTAAAAAATTATTTTTATCCTTTAGATAATTAATTTTGTTATGTTTATAATATTTTAAAATCATGAGTGTAATTTTAATATTTTCACTGTAAAACAATAATACTATAAGTAATTTTTAATTTATTATTTTGAATGGTAAGAGCATATATAAAATAAAGTTATTTAAATTATGAATATAATACAATTTTTATTGCATTCTTCATTTTTAAGAAATTAGAAAGCTAGTAAATATTTTTAACTAGGTATTTGATACAAAATTGACAAATAGAGAGTAAATTTATAGGAGTAACTGTTATTTTTTTTGAAAGAAAATAGGGTAACAAAAAGTTTGCATCTGTATAAAAAATTGATGGAGTATATTTTTAATCTTATCTATCTATTATATATAAATAGCAAAACCAAAAATCTTAAAAAGGGTAATAACATGAAAATTGTTAAATAAGTAGTTTGATTTTTAGTTTAATTAATACATCTCTTATTAGGAAAGTTAATAATAATTAATTATCAAATTTTAATCTAATAAATGCATTCATAAAAAAAAAAAAAAAGGTAAGTTGATTTTTAAAATTAAAAATATCTTCATTAACTTAATTAAGGATTTAACTGCTAAATTTATTCACCAATTAAATAGGATGATTGCTAAATTTATTCCCTAATTAATAGGAAAATCAATTTATTATTTATTATTTTCTTAATAAAATATTTTAATTAAAGAAAATTTAGGAAATAATTTCGGAAATTTAATGAAATTTTTTTCTATGAATAATATTTTTTTAAAAAAAAATTAAGATTTTTTGTGATTATTTATTATTTCCTTAAAAAAATATTTTAATTAAAGAAAATTTAGGAAATAATTTAGGAAATTTAATGGAATTTTTTTCTAAAAACCATATGAATAATATTTTTTTAAAAAAAAAATTAAAATTTCCCGGGATTTTAGTGAAAATAATTAAAGAAAAATATATTATAATATTACATACAATAATAAATTTGTAATAGAATACTCTTAATTAGGAGATTTGATTACTAAATTTATTCCCCAATTTTAAAATTTTTTATGTATAAATTAGTTGGAATGCCAAAATGCTCTGTTCCATACTGAACTATATATTTAGAAGAACAAGAATAAGCTTTTATATAAATTCACTTAAGCTAATACAATATTTTATAAGTTTCTTCCTATTTGTTAAAGTGAGGTGATTATACATATAAAATGTTTTAGAGTTCTTGTATTTGTTGATTATTTTATTATATATGTGTTTTCCTTGAATTTGTTTGTAATAAAGTCATTTGTACAGATGGCAAACTCAAGTACCTCGCGCAATATAATGATTACCACTAATCATGTAAGTGATTAAAATGAATATTGAAATTGGTTTAATTATCTTTGTTGTAAATATAAAATCTTATGGTTCTGATACTTTGATCATGTTCTTCTCATTTTTTTTATTTACCATATGTTGATTTCATCGATGATTTGAATGGCAGTACAGAAAATTGTGTACTTAGGATACGTGTCTTGCATATCTGGAGAGTTACACAACGCACCAATCCAAACAATTTGATAGCTATAGAAAAGATTTTACAAGATGAAAAGGTAGAAAATTTATTATAATCAAATGCATATATAGTGGCAGAATATATGTAAGTTATATTCATGTTTAAATTTCAGGATGGTCGCATTCAAACTTCTATGTCAAAGTATGTTGCTGCTAAATTTGAAAACAAAATAAAGGAACTTGAGTATTGTATGATGAAAACATTTAGTGTTCATGCAAACACGGTAACTTTGAAGCCAACTAACCACAAATTCAAATTAGCATTGACAAACAAATCTGCAGTTGAGCCCATGAATAATCTTAATTTTTAATGTGATATTTTAAACTTTACAAGATCATAAGTAATTATCAAATATTTATTTTTTTCAAAACAACGTCTCATATTATATTTATTATTATTAGCTTTCTTAAGTAAATAATTTCATGAATCAATATACACAGGATGAATCGAATAGCAACAACCTTTTAGGAAGAATTTGTCGATCAAATTTTACCTTACTTGAAGTGCTCTACTCAGCCTGTTGTTGTCGTCATGTAATTAGTACTTGGCAGGAATTTTGGAGGTATACATGTTATAATATTACATTGCTCATTGTCACTTTTAATTGATCTTTAGAGTATCCCTAATGTATTTATATAGAGCAGATTAATGTGCGCAACACGTGGAATGTCTCTAAGCTATGGATTAATTCTAATTTGCCGCAAGTCGTTGAGTTCAAGTCAAAGTGAGAAAACTAATCAATTATTTAAAAAATATTTAAATTTCAAATAATTATAATATTTTTTCCTAACGTTTCTCATGTCAAATATATGTTAATAGCCATTCGAAACGGTAACAAAGAAATTATTAGTCAAATTTCAGCTCAACCTAGCGTCATGGTTTCTGGTGACATGGACTTTGCCATTGTTGAACTGAAGACTATTGAGTATTTGCAAAATACAAAAGTGGTAAAATAATTAATCTTAGCATTTTATATTTTTGTTATAAATTAATAATAGCATTTAAAATTAATTTTTAAAAATTAATATTAGCATTTAAAATATTTGTTAAAAAATTAATAACAAAC
>CATIWJ010077758.1:0-17494 GCA_949640765.1 Croton laevigatus | reverse complement strand
GTTTTATTATTATTACTACTATTGTCTTTTAGAAATGTTTTAAAATTAAAAATGGAGAATATTAGACATTAAATCTTCATTATTTCATTTAACCATGGTATAATCCTTGGACTTTGACTTCACTTGTTAACATGTTTATGCAGGACAAGTTCATCTACGACATGATAAAAAGAGTCACTAAAAACAAATTTAAAATAAAAATAGTGATTTTTCATTTTTATTTTATCAAATTAAGAATTTTTAGTGAATTTTTATATTCTAATTTTTAATTATGAAGTGTGAAAGTGGTATTGTTGCCAAAAAAAATTAAAGTACAATGAAATTGAACACCAAAGTTGTAAGAAGGGTAAAAATAAAAATTCAAGTCAATTTGAGGGGTCATTCTGTAATTTTTTTAATGATCAGACGTTAAAACTAACGACGCGGTGGTATAATAGTATAATATGCCAAACGTTTCGGCTATGAGAGCAATTTTATCAAACAGTAGTGGTAAAATCGTAAATTAGCCAAACATCAATGGTAAAATAGTAGTTTTTCCTTTCAATAATTTTTACGCGACCAACCCCTCGTCCACGCGTGGCGCGTGAATTGTTCCTTTACAAGTAAACGATGTCGTTTTGTTTTTTAAACGTTAAATTCATCCTCGGGCATTTCATCAAAGACATGGAGAGCAGTGGTTAAAGACACCCACCTTTTCTTGTGTTTTTATCCCACGATCGTGTAATGTGTTGGCTCATAAGTTGGCAAGGGCGTCTCTTGATACTTTTTTCTATAGAAATGTTTTATTGCAGCAAACTCTACTTAATTGTAATGTGTGAAGTTTAATAATATAAGATCTTTGTTAAAAAAAAAAAAAGCTCAATCAATTTCAGCAACCAAGCAATATTTGTAACCATAACAAGTAACTATTGGTAAGTGGTAACTAAGATAGGCATAAATCTTCATTGCAAGTTTACTTTAAAAAATCTAGGCTTCAAATAAGAATTCATACTGCCAACCAGATAACTGCATAACATTATTTGATTACGAACCACAGAGAAGATCAATTCTTGAATTCTATCAATATCTTTAGCTTCAGGCTTTCCTAAAACGACTTGCAATTCATGCTCAGAAATATATCCATCACCGTCTTCATCAAATACTTAAAAAGCTTCTGACATATCAAACTCTTCCTGCGTCAAGGCGGCGTCCAATGATTGATGAAGAACAACAAAATCTTTGAGAGCAAGACCATCATTTCATGGCTTTATATGAGATCTGATTGTAGATTCGAGCTCGGAGAAATTAGCGTCGATTCCTAGAAGAGAGAGTGCTCGGCTGAGATCCTGAAATATGATCATGCCATCCATTTTTGTCAAACATACCAAAAAATACGGCGGAGACTGAGGGAATTGAGACTGTGGCTACGGAGGAGGCCGCTTTCCACTTATGCTTCCATTGCCGCTTCTTTTCTTCTTCACTGTTTTGGTTAGCAAGTGAAAGTGTTGGATAATATGTTAAAGAAAAGAGAAGAAAGAACAAGTATGAAACGTCGGTTACAAAGAAAAAAGAAATAGAAGAAAATATAGAAAGGATATGTATACAGACTAATATTCTTTGACTTGGTTGGTTTGGTTGAATGGCGACTTGTTCTTCATTAAACTTGCAATATGGCAATTCAATATTAGATAAGTGGTGGTCTGAGGAAGCTATTTTGTTTCCAAGATTTTGATTAAATTAGATTAGCAAAGATTGGGAGTGGTCAGAAGGAGTATGAAATGTGCATTCCAAGTGTTTGATGGAATGGCTGATTGAGGAATAAGGAGGGAGAAAGAAGGAAGGACCAAAACAACGTCGTTTTGTTGGATTTGGCTTGATAAATATTACCACCATGCTCCATCCATCCATCCATCCATCCATCCATCTGCTACCTATGCCCCGTTACATCATAGATAGAGGGTGCTCATCTAAAAATTTTTGAAAGTAGAAGGGTTTGAAAGTATAGTTTTTTGTTTAAAGTACTAATAAATAATATCGTATTAGTCTAGAGTGTTAAATATGTTATTGGTCCGATTTTTTTTTTTTTCTTTTTGAAAGAGAAAAATATGTGTATTTTATTCATAATAATTTGCACGTTTTAAGATAGCTTCTCGAATGTTGAGTTAACAATATATTGCAGGAGAAATTGATAAAGTTTGTGTCTAATTTCATAAAATATTTCAATTTAGTCTGATTGTATTTTTCTTTTTCAAATTGGTGTATGAATTCAAAAAATTAATTTAATTTGGTATATTTTATTAATATGGTATGACGTTACTCACCATACATCCCCTTCCAATACCTCTTCAAACTCTTCACGAACAACTCCATCTAAAGGATCTTGTAGAAGACAATCCTTATATTTTCATTTTCTTCCTATCACCATCATCCGTCAAGGTGGCGCTGACTTTTTCTCAGACTAGCTCAAATGTTGGGAGTAGCCTTCATGTAATGTAATTTTTAAGTAGATAAAAATACTTTTTGATAACTGACAACTTTAATTTAATGGATTCATCGATTTAAAAATAATTATATCATGTCTGATTTATATTTATTAAAAGTACAATAGCTAAATACACATATACATAGAATTTTTAGAATTTTTTCTTTTACTTTTTTGATATTTATTTATATTTTATTTTCTTTCTGTTAAATTTTATAGAATATATAAGTTATTATATTTTTAAATTATATTTATCTTTGTAAGCAATCTCCCCAAAAGATAATCTACGTCCGGAGAAGTGTCTTGTTCAAAATTAGCTTTGGACCTGGACCTAGACCTTTATCTTTACCTCTAAGCTTTCTCCATATCTTGAACCTTCACTAGGTCAAGGAGAGAGGTCGCCACCTCTCCACTGGACCTATGGGCCCCGAAAGTCTACTATCTGCTCGGCCTAGCCTCACGATCATTAGGTCACTTACAACCCACGTGGCATTACCCAAACTCTTCGCGTGGTACCATCCCGTACCATGCCCTATATCACCTACTGTTGACGTAACAGTGTTCTATCCTCACTATAAATCGCCCTCAAACATCACTGGGCAGGCATATCACATTTTTAGACAACAATCTTTATTTATATCTAATCATTATTTACTTTTATTAATTGAAATAATAACAAAAATATCATCAATATTTTCATTTCTCTTGATAATACCTATGCATATGATATCATTTATGTTACATGATAAAACCATTTAAACTTGTGGAATAGGAAGCATGAACTAATCGCAGACGAAATAATTGTTCCATTGTTTCATGCTATTCTTTGTATGGAATATCAACAAATAATGCAGTCACTTTTCTTAAATTCTCTAACTATAAATATTTTTCAAATAAAATACAAATACTTTAGCAAATTTAGTAGTTTTTCCCCTTTTTTTTCACATAGGTACTCTAATATATGGGAAGATAAGATTGAACTCGAGTTTCTCCAATAAAGGATATGCGGTTTTACCACTGCGACTCACCTTTACCTTAATTTTAGTAGTTTCTTCGATGCTTTGATAAAGCTCCTTTATGGTTTAAAGAACCACCAAATCTACTGTCTCCTCTTCTCCATTTGAATACCAAGGCTTCATATCCTTATATGAACTATTGCTGGCAATAAACATGTTTTTGAGGTAATGTGCAAATAAAATTAAACTAGCTAAAACAAAGCACAATGAACCAAAAGATATGCCAAGGACCAAATTTTACTTTTTAACTTGCACTAAAGATGGAACCATTCCATATTATTCTAATCCTCTCTCGAAGTCATATTCCCCTTTTTTTTTTTTCATATTATGTTGTTTTTAATGTTCGATTTCAATGTCAAATCCATTTGCTCTCTCTTTCTTTCTATGAGATATGAACATCGAGTCTCAATTCAAAAATCTTACAATACCATTGTAATTAAGAATTATTCACATTCTGATTTGTATTAAGTTCTCTTCTTGCAAGGGCTATTATAGCAGACACTTTTGTGGAACAATAATTAGAATTAAACAATAAGACAGGGATACCTTGTTATTGTATATGTGCAGGACAATGAAAAAACTCAAGACATTTGAGAAATTTTAGCATCCTCGAGCAATTTGATCAACTTTTTATCACCACCAACACGAGCTTCGTCAACCGGAGTATTCCCCCACCTAATAACACAATTTTAACACAAATTAATTGTATTTTACCTATAAATAAGCTAATTTATTGACACTAAACAAAACTGGGTATCACCGCGGCAGCCTATTTCGTCGCAATCAGTGACTGATTAGTGGCGAAATTCAAACAAAAATATCAGGGACACAATTAGCGACAAAAAATACAATTTTAATATAATTTAACATTAGAATATGTAATTGAGAATTGTACCTATCCTTGGCAAAAACACTTGCTCCTGCTTGTAGAAGTATATTTGCCATTTCATATAGCCCTTCAGAGGCAACAATGTGAAGTGGCGTTCGAGAGTCATAATTTTTGGCATTTGGATTAACACCATGAACCAAAGCTCTTTTCAACAGATTCAAATCTCTCTTTGCAACGATCATACAAAGAAAACCACCAGCATCATCAATAGATAATGTTGCCCCTGCTGCAACTAGCATAGAAGCCACTTCATCATGCCCATTCCTTAATGCTTCGAGTAAAGGACTATTTCCAAACTTATCTAGCGGACAAAATAAAAGATCAAATGAGACTGATATTCTGAGATGGAGAGAATAAAGAGAATAATGAATCATATCAAAAGATTACCTGAAAGGTTAACATCCACTCCTTGCTCAATTAGAAAATGTGTGATGTCCTCGTATCCCTTTAATGCTGCAATGTGCTGTACATGTAAACAAATTTTAGGTCTACCTATAAAAAGATATAGCTGCATATCTTGTGTGAAGAAGAAGATGTTATTAGTGAAAGATAGAGGTAATAATTTGATATTAATGCTAATTTTTATACTTTTACTTAAAAATTTAGGTCTATCTTTATGAGTGGTTACAAATATACTATTTTTAAGTTTTGTAATAAATGTGTCATATTTTGCAAAATTCGTTCAAATTACACCACAATTCTAATATTTGGATGAAATTGAAAGAATAGAACTTAAAAGTGGGATTCATTGAGAGAAACTAACCTTTTAACTGAAATTATTAGAGTTCAAATAATTTAGATATTATGAAAGAGAGTGCTTGAGAAATCTCTTACAATAAAATTATATTCTTTCAAGTTTATCTAAATTTTTGAACAGTGGTGCAATTTGAACAAACTTTACAAAATATGCGACAATCTGAAAACTTCGTAGTGCACATATATGATAGGCCTAAAGATTAGTTTAAGTTTATATCATACCAGAGGTGATCTTCCATCATAATCAGTCTTCTTAGGATTTGCTCCTGCTCTAATCAACCGTTTCAAATGATAAAGGTCTCCATCATATGCAGCACAATTTAACCTTGTAACAAGAACAGATTCTGACTTTTCAATGTAAAGGGTAACATCTGACTCCAATAATTCATTTCGTTGATTTGAGTCCTTTCCCTATCATTGAAATCAATTACTTAATAAAAATGAAGTCAACTTATGAAATTTAATTGAAAAATTAAGACTAATTCAAAAATTAACCTCTAGGAGATTATTCAAAATGATTCGTCCATCAATAAAATATATCTCTAGGATCTCTGTAAATGATTGCTTATCGATTCGTAAAACTCTGCAAAGGTCTCGAACTCGAATCGTGTATGGTTGAGGAGTGTTACAAAGAAATGAAACTTCCCCAAATGAACTATAGGTTTGTAGACGCATAGGGAACTCTTCAATTTCATCATTTTCGCCTTTTCCTGCTTCCTCCTATAGATGGTAATTAACCAAATAATTGAAGAAATCTTATAGAATTTGTTAAAAGGCAACAAGATGAAGAGTGCGTTCAATAAAACTAGTTGTTTGGATAATATTTAATTATTTTGTAGTAGTTGTTTACGAAATACTAAAAGTTAAAAGTTAATAGAGTTAGCATTTTGAAAACTCTATAGTTAAAAGCTTATCTAAAAAGTTACTTTACAAAACACTAAAAAAAACAGTTTTTAGCGTTTTGACCAATCAAAATGCTAAAAACAACGCTAAAAACTACTTTAAAAGCTATTGACCAACACAACTTAAGTATTACCATGCTGAGTTCACCATGACAAACAATGTAAAGTTGATCGACCACATGGCCCTGTTCAATAATTACTTCCCCAGGAAGAAAAAATTCCTCATGCACTTTGATTGCCTATTAATATCATATGATTCATGGTTAGAGAAATTGATATAATTAAAATCCATTTGGTATTTATTTAATGAAACAAGCTTACAATTTGCTTTATAAATTCCAAAGAGCACCCTTTGAAAAGAGGAACTTGTTTAATATAAGGTTCATATAATTTTTGTGAGATCTGCAAAGATGAAATGACTTGTAGTTAGAATATCTAAAACATACAAACACGAGAAGAAGAAATTTCAGCTCATCAAGAAGATAAATAATTAAGAGATGAAATAATTAAATAGCGCAATACAGAAATTCACCTATGAACTTTATGTTTTTTTCCCGAGGTAGAATATTGAATTTTTCAAGTGACCCTTAAACATCTAAACTTACACGAGTAACCCCTTAAGTATCTGAACTTGCATACGAGGGATCATTTAGATATGTGAACTTGCAAAGTCTTATCCAACTAATACCTTGCCACATGTTTCTTTTTATTGAGCGAAATGTTTAAGTGATCAGAAAAAGCAAAGTTCAAGTGTATGAGAAGTCATTAATGCAAAGTTTAGGTGCCTAAGTGATCATTTACAAAATTTAGTATTCTATTAAAAAAAATGTAAAAATAGGGGGAGAATTTGTGTATTTGGGCATAGTTAAATATTTAACATTGATTAAAATACAATTGTTTTTTCTAATAATGACACTAATGCCCTCGTTATAGAAATAATGTAATCAAAAGTTAGTCTGGGAATGATTAGTACCTTTGCGCGAATAGAAGCAGGAATATCTTGAAGTATAGCAGCTTCAGTATAGCTACGATCATATTGTAATCTTAGGTGACCTTTGATCTCATTACATATGCTGTGTTCAAGATTATTTCTATTCATATATTTGATAAGCTCACCCATTTTGTCCCTAAACTTTTCTGTCTTTGACCCTTTTACGATCAACGCAGTCATATTACCAACCAAATAAGCACCCAGAATCATGTCAAACGATACATAAATCATCACAAATATCATTTCCCTCATATTAACTGCATGTATTTCTCCATATCCTGTATAACAAAGCCCCACAATTAATGTTCTTTATGTAACTTCCCGTAAAAAAAAAAACACGTGAGTGAGCTTATAATTGAATGATTGACAGACTTATCTTGCACAAAATCAATTTCAATTGGTTTATACTAAAACCATACCTCATTCAATTATAAGTCAAATTATACTTCACATCACGATTCGATGTGAAATTGCATTCCCAAAAACTTACCAACAGTTGCCATGGTAACAATGGCGAAGTAGAGGGAAGTTATATAACGCTTCCAAAGATCGATTTCTCTGAAGTGCATATAGTGAAAGTCTCCCATTTGTAAGCTTCCAATCCATGTGTAACCTTCCTCAGAAGGAGGCAAAGTGGTAGCAAGATAGTAAAATATACAGGCAGCTGTATGTGTACAGTAGAGTTCAACAACAAGAAGTTTCACAATCCTGGTAAAAAGGTAATTGATCCTTATATCTTTCTCTAACCTCTCGAAAAACTCAGTCACTCTGTATACTCTACTCAACCTAATCCACAATAAATACCTCACAGCCTCTTCTCTTCCACAAACCTGCTTACAAAATATAACTTCAACTAATCATATTTTTATAAACACCCACAAATTCAAACAAATAAATCTAATTCTGACTCTAAATTCCAAACTAAACATATATGCAACCTTAATTTATTATTAAAAGTTGATATCAATTTCATCCCAATTTGAAATTTTGGATGAAATTGAATAAACTTAATCTTATTATGGCGATGATTTGGACTGGATAAATGTTCATTTGCTCCTAAACATCTGAAAAATGCTCACTTTGTCCACTTATCAATTTTTTTTTATCAAGTAACTCCATAAACTCAAACAAATTGTTCAATTGAATCTATTTTTAGTTAATCATCTACTACTGAATCATTCAACAATCGCTAAAAACCATATGCAATAAACAAAATAAAATTCAAAATTGTAGCTTTTAAAATTAATGATTTGATAGTTGGTTTGAAACTTACAAAAATTTTCATTATTATCAATTTTTTTTTTTTACAATGTATTATCAATTTGGTTTATAGCTGCAAAGTTAAAATTGTTAAATTGAATTATTTAAAAATATTTTGAACCCTGATATATTACTAAAATTATAGATACACATTGCTACTAGACTATTTCTTAGCGTGCTTCACAAAAAAAAAAAAAATTAGCGGAACTTTAGGGGCCAAAAAAAAAAAAAAAAGAAAAGTTAGAAAGTTACCTTATAAATGGCATCCCAGGGAAAGCAACCTAAAAGGTCAACCAAGAATCGAGATTTCAAATACCTGGAAAATGAAAAATGCAAAATTAAAAAGAGAAAATTTTAGCATTATAAAAAAAAAAAAATGGTGGATGAAAGAAAAAAGAAGAATGAAGAACCTAATAGCGATGAGATTGCGATTGTAGACCCAGCGATAGGAGTGGATGTCACGAAAAGCAACAAAGAAATGAACGACAATATCAATAAGAAAAGCGATCTGACCAGCTATGTCAAGAAAGAATAGGTTCTCTGGAAGTCCTCTAAAGAATCCAAATTCTATCGGAGTGAAGAAGGATGAATATATTGCCCATATCAGTATAAAATGCGTCCACACTGTGTACCACCTGCATTAATAGATTTTGAATTATATAATATTGCTTCTTTTTATATAATTGGCAGTGCTTGTTAGTTATAACATGTGATTATTACATCAATTTTCTTAAATCAAATTTTCAATTTAATACTAATATAAAAATTATAGTTTTTTCCTTTATCAACTTTAATTGCATGAGCTATTTTCTCTTTTTTGTTTTTTTTGTTTTATTCGAGAAGTATAAGATAAGTATAAACATTTTCACAAAATTACTAAATTAATCAATACAATATATTATTTTAATTATTAGTAATTACAAAATTTTTAAATAATCTTAGTTAAAATTATTATAAATAAAATATTCATATAATTAATAATTTCAATTGAATAAAAAAATAATAAAATTGACTAACGAGTTTAAAGTAAAAATAAATATATAAAAAAAAGAAAATCCAAATAAACAATCTTCTTTTAATCCACTTGTTAGTCTTCTAGAGTTTGTTCACCTTTGTGGTCGCCGCCGGTATTTTTACCGGTGGTGGCCACCCCATTTTTCTTTTTCTCCCGATAATCCAATGAACTCTTTGTCTATGTCCTTCTCTTTGAAAGGATAGTGCAATTTTCTTTGCTTTTGTATAAATCTTAGGGTTTATCCATTTTTATTTAGTTTTATTTGTTCTGTTTGTTTTTCTTTTTTTTTGTTGATCTTTGTTTGTTTTGGTGGATCTCGATTTTTATCTTCCCCTACCCTTAGATTTCAACCAAATCTATAAAAACAAAGAAACAGGCAGTGGCTGATGCAGGAAATACAGAGGCAGCGGGATTTTTCTTTTAAAGTGATGGACGACTGTTGGTCGGAGGAGAAGGGGCTGGTTGGTGGTGAAGGGGTTGGTTCTAGATCTAAATGTCATTATGGCAGATTTGATATAGGAAGTGGCAGGTGGAGGAGGAGCTGGTGGAGGACCAAGAGGTGGTGGAGGCAGAGGGGAGCTACTGGTGGTCGATTCTAGGGGTCAAAACCTTATCTTTGTTTTAGATCCATAGCTTGTTTTCTGTTTTATGTGTTTTTTTTTTTTTCAGTCCTTGTAATTTTATACTTGTCTCAAACATCTAGAATGGCTATGGGTAGTTTGTTTTATAGTTTATGGGTGCGCATGTCTCTCGACAATTGCTGTATTACATATTCATTTCTCTCGTAGTAAAATTACTAACATGATACTTTTATCATTTATCAAAAAATAAATATATAAATAAATAAATTTATTTTGATAAATTTATCATACAAATATATAATTAATCAAATTAATTAAAACATAATAAAAATATAAAACCAGTATATATATATATATATATATATATATATATATATATATATATATATATATATATATATATATATATATATATTAACACAATTTTTTATCTAATATTTTAGATAAAATGATATGACAAAAAGTCTACTGAATGAATGTGATTTAATAGTATAAACGTAAAATGTTTATAAATTCAAATTCAGTTTTTGAATCGTAACGTAAAGAAGTAAGGAAGAGATGAAGAAAATTACCAGTTGTCAGGACGAATAACAAAGGCATTATTGGAAGCAGCAGCAGAATTGGGATCTCCGATTCCTATAAGAGACTCACTTCTGAGCAGACCCATCATTCTTCTAAACAAAGCTTTATTATTTCTGTCAGTCTCTGATTCAATAATTGCAGTTTCGGTTTCAGTATCAGTATCAGTAACTTCATCTCTTCTTCCGCTCCTCATCTTCAAGCCTTGTTATTATTAGATTAGCGAAAGCTAATTAATTCCTTAACACTCTTTTTATAATTTATCACAAAAGAATACTATCTTTTACTATTAATTAACTTTTGACAATGGTGTCTTTTAACAATATATAATCCTTTTTCGAATATAGTATATATTACGTTGGAATTTTGATACAGTATAACGATTTGGTTCTGCTAACAGAATATCTACCCTTTGTTGTTTGCAAGAACTAAAACCGTCCACGTCAACTTCCTACTTTATTTCTTGTAACACAAACAGAAAAAAATAATTTTACTGTATTTTTTTATTGCTTCTATAATGCACCGTTAAAAATAATACTATCCCAATTTCTAATTTATTGAAACTTTACAGTAAATTTAAATAAGTGAGACTTTTGGTATTTTTTATTAAATTAGGATGATTATATCATTTGTCTTGTAGATGTAATTTGTGTTTAGTGCATATGAGATTTACTTTTTATATTGCATGGATGGAAATAATAAACAAAAAAGTGAAGCAAATGCAAAATTGGATCATAAATTTTTACCAATAATTAGGGAGCGTTTGGTTCGCGTAGGAGAAACGGAATGGAATAGAAAGAAAACAGGGAATCAGAATACCTTTCCCTGTTTGGTTATCATCCAGAAACGGAATGGTTTGCCCCCTGATTTCCTTTGTAATTGTTTGGTTTGAAGCAGAGAATCGGAATTAGAATTATTATTATTATTATTCATTTATTATTATTATTATTTATTATTATTATTATTTATTTATTTATTTTTATATTTATTATTATTATTATGTATTTATTGTTTATTATTATTATTATTATGCATGAGAAGAGATAAAAAGAGGGAATGGATGAGGAAATGTTCCCTATGGGGTGTGAGGAATCAATTTGGAGGAATTGGGAGGAAAACCAATACTAAAAAAGGGGAATGAGAATCATTAAATTGGCCAACCAAACATTCATTAAGGGTTTCATTCCATTTCCCTTTCCTGATTACCCCCCAACCAAACACTCCTTATAAAAAACATATAAGTATTTTAAGATTTACATTTCGATTCTATCAAAGTCATGCTAATTTTAAGCCACTTAATAATTTATTAAACATTATGTTTTAGTCCCAAATTTTAGCCAATCACATGTTCATGCATGAAATCAAATCTTAAATACTAATTTCAGTTTTAAATTTTGCTAATATCAATGCATTTAAGCTACAAAAAATCTCAATAAATGCAGTAAAACACAATTTACAAACAATATTTCAATGTCCTACCTAGGTCCAAACGTAATATTCTAGACCAAAACACTACCGTTTCCCTTTTGAAACTCATTTGGTCGGTGTCGGGTTTCGAACTTGTAACCGAGTTGACAATTTTTGAAGAGGAACTAAACTGGTGCAATTTTATAATCAATTTTGATGACAGAAATTATGGCGCGTGAGGTTGGCAGACTGTGATGAAAAAGTTAATTGAAAAAACTAAATTCGGTTGGTTTTATGTTTATACTTTCCAAGAAAGTTGAGTTCCTTAATATGTAGGTCTCATCCTTACTTTCCCACATATATGAAAAAGTACTTTCGCATCTGCTACCATGGGAAAGTTGAATTCTGCTACTTGAATTCCTTAAGGCAAAAAATATATTAAATTAGCAAATATCTTTAGTGCCCCTTATTTTATTAATTATTTTTATTAATTAAAGCCTTATCCCGCTATAACTTAAATTAGCACGCATAAGAAAGCTATATGAGCTACTATACGCAATCTTATAAAATATATGAGCTACTATACGAAATTTTATAAAATATATGAGCTACTATTTTACAATAAATGAATAAGATTATTATTTTAATTTTAATTTTATAATTTTGATGTTAATATATGTTACTTATTTTTTAGTAAGAAATTTTGAAAATAACCATATTAGTGTGGATTATTTTAAAAATTTTATTACATATTATATATATTGATTAATTAAAAATATTAATGTAATTTTAATATTATTTTCCAATTTTCCCAGTTCAATCAAACACGATTATTGTATTTTACTAGCAAAATTTAATTTTTTTTTTCAAATAAGATAATTTAACTTTCCTAAACTTACTTTCTTAAAAATCAATTTTCCTAAGAAAATAATTTTTTGAAAAAGTTGAAATCCGTCGACTAAACGGTTTCAATATTATTTGAAGGGAGGGGAGTCTATTGACCCCTCTAACACCAATCTAAAACAACATGAGCATGTATGTATTAACTTTTTCTAAAAGCATGTGTTCAAAGTTATAAAATATAATGTCCATATTATTACTTAATTATTTATAGACAACATAATAATTAGATTTAGTCAAATAAAACCCAAAAAACAAACAAACGTAGTTGGCGGGTACGTAGATAAGGTCATTTGGGCATCCAAAACATAAAACAAGGGATTGACTTTATCAATAGGAGAAATGGCCACTAAATACCTAAGTATAAGCTCTTCTTCTTTCTAAACATTATGCCCACATATATATTTCCAGTCTTACACAAATTTATTTATATATTTTCACCAAAACTAATTAGCATTAATATTCTCTAAATTCACTCTTGCAAGCACTAAAAGCATATATTATTTGTATACTATTCTCTAAGTTGGCGAAGATGATGTATGCACAAGAACAGCCATCTCCATTAATTGTAGGAATAGATTTAAGAAATTATGTTGTTGATCCAATAGATACAGTTGAAGAACAAATTCTTGATTTTACAAAATAGTTTTAGGGGTTTTAAAAGAGAATTAGGTAGAAATTAGGGATTTTTTAACATATGTGCATTGTACGTGTAGTTTAATCTTTCATTATTTGATTTTGTAATTTTTTAAAATATATTTACTAATTATATGCAAAATTAATTATTAAGAGATAAAAATATGTATAGTTGTAAAAATCAATAGTATAATTTACAAAATTTTAATATGAATTAAAATAAAATTATATAACACAAATAATTTGAGTTTTGAATATGAATTTAAATAGAGAATTATGAGTATGAATATTTGTAGTAGAATGTAATTTATGATATACAGTATATTTTATTTTACACTTAAAATAAAAATTACAACTTTCAAAAAGATATTTCTTTTTTTATATAGATAATATGAATTAAAGAAAGTTAAGGATAAAATTTAATTTGAATTTTAGCAGAACAGTATGAATAAAAATCAAAATAGTATTCAGTGATAAAATATAATTAGAATATATTTTAAATTATAATTCATACTAAATATTAGTAGAAAAAATTAGTCTGAATTAAAATTTTATTTTATTTTAGTTTATTTATTGTTATGTTATTCGAATTTTATTATGATAATTAATTAATATTTAATTAATTCATAATTAATAATTTTCTTTAGTAAATTAAATTTTATTTTATTATTTTTTAAATTTTAATAGAAATTTTTTTAAATAATTAGATTTATTTTAAAATATAGTATTTGTTCAAAAATAGAATTATAAATATGAATTAAAAATAGTATTTTTTTAATAAAATAAAATTATAAATATAAATTAAAATAATATTTATTAATATAATAAAATTATGAATATGAACTAAATAATACTATCTTTTAATGGAATAGATTGAATTTATTATATTTTTATAATTAAGACATTAATAATTCTCATTATTTTACTATTGCTATAATACAATATGAATTCTATTACCTTTTTCTAACTGAATAGGATTATTTTTTATAAATTAATTAATTTAATATAATTTTATTAAGAGACATATTTAATCTTAAGAAAATAAATTTGATATGTCAGTATATACGTGCAAATTGCAATATGTAGACATATCTCATCCCACTTGATAAGACCATTCCGTTGCCAATTTAGCTTTTTACGACCGGATTGATCATAATACTTTGAAAATTTCTTTCCCGCCTTCAACGAAAGAAGAAAACCCGCAGAGCTCCTTCCTCATTTCTTCTTCATCGATCCTCTCTATCTCTCCTATGGCTTCTTCTTCAACTGAGCTCAATCTAATTTCCAAATTAGAATCATCTACTTCTACTCCAATCTCCTCCTTCTTCTTCGATTACCTCAGCCCTTTCTCCGATCTAAAAAACCCCAATAAATCTATACACCAAACACAGACCCAGACTCGATCTCTAGCTAAAAGGTTCCTTCCTTTTCTCAATCAGTGTGTTACCATTTTACCCAAACGCCTTTGTGATAAAAAGAAATTATGCCCCGGGGACTGTAAGGAAATACCCAAGTATGTTAGTGAATGGTTGGATGTTTACCGTTTTTGTTTGGATTGTTTGGAGCTTGTAGCTTCTGAGGTTTCATGTAAGCCTCACAATATGAATGTGCAAAGGTTAAGGTTAGTTTATTGCTTGGAGAGTTGTGGATTTTATAAAGAAGCTGCAAGTGAAGGGTTTAGGATTTTGAGGAGATTTGGTTTGGGTTTGGATGGAAAGAAGAATAATAAGGAAACTAAGTTGAGGGAGTTTCTTCCTGCGGAGAATGGGGATGCGGAGGTTGCGAAATTAGCGGTTGAGTTTGTTGTGGAGGTTGTTAAATGTCTGGCGTTGGGAAATAGCATGGATGGAAGGGATTATAAGAGGGTTCTTGAATTGGTGAAGGAGGTTGTACTATGGTTCAGGTATGTTGAGATCTCTCTTAAATGTAGTGAATTTCAACAAATGAAATGGAAATGAGTTAATTGATTTTGTTTTTTGGATGGAGATATTATTTAATGTATGTTTTGTCAATGGGAATTTTGGTAATTGAAATGTAATTGAGTTAATGATCGTATGAATTCTAAAGTGTAATATGCATGAAAACTGATTAATGTTGCATCAAGCTGATTTTGTGGTTCTAATTTTTGTTTCAATGGATGATTTCCCACATTTGAGTTGTTTGAAGATGTGTTTAAATTCTGAAAGTAATAAGAAAAGCAAAAGAAAATTTGGTGTTGTTTGCATTTTAGTATGCATAATGATATTCTTTTCTGAAGCATATATTGTTAAAATCATAAAGCCAAATGTTTAAGGTGCACAAAGAAAACAACAAACAAAGCAAAAGAATACAACAGCTATATTTTCTTAATTTTCACCAGTATCTTCTCCTTGGTCTAGCAATCATCGAACTATTTCTTTCAATATTGTGCAACTATTATTTTGGAAAAGAAAATCCAATATGAAAATCTACTATTGAATTATTTTAGGTTAAGCTTCTTATTTTTCTTTATGATGTCTTATGAAATGCAAGATGTAGCTTTATGAATATCTAGGTGTATACTTCAATTATTTATGTGCAAGAATATATTGAATGCCCGTTTGGACTTTGTAATATAGCATATTGATTGTTTGACAATGCATTTGAGTATTTCAGGGTATTAGATGCCAATGCATATGTGAATTTACATGGAAAGTTTGTGAGATACCTTGAAAAGGTCACTCTGTTTCTGATTCGGGATGTAACAAATTTTGATGGAGATATGGTATGTGCTTTCTGCATTACATCATTAGATGAGTATGACAAATCATCCATGAAAGATCAGATATACAAGGTAATTTTGATAGATTATTGTTGTCCAATGAAATCCCAGGGATATTTGTCTGTAACTGTAATTGGTGCTTTGTTTGCAGTATTCTAGACGAATCTGCTCCACTCTTCTCTTGCTTCTGGATGATACATCTTCAGTTGACATTTTAAAAAGCGTTTTGAGTTTCTTGGCCTTTAAGTCCAAGTGTAAGGTAATGCAAGTAGATTTATGTCTGTCCCCTAAATGCCAGTCAATACTTAATACATTCAAGGAATTATGTTGGTTATGAGTTATTCCAGAAGCAAATATCTTCTTTATAATTGATAAACCTTTTCATTTTCCCAGGATGAAGGGCAAAATTCGATGATAGAATTTGTTAAACTTGTCTCTTATTGTGCCAGTAAAGCTCGAGCTGCTTGTAAAACTTCAAGTAGTACCATTGCAAAACATCTGAATGACATGGCTGATGGTGTCTTCCAGGTACCATGTTGAGATCATTTGCTTTTGTGGCTTCCATCCATTGCCTTTGTTGCATCATTATTTGGTCAAGGACATAAGTATATATATTTGTACATTCACTATCACTCAATTTGTTTTGCAGGTTTTGACACCATTGAATATGATTCTCAGGCTTTATGCTGTTGGATTGATCTTTACTGATTGTATTATTAAGTCGAGAATTGGTGATGTTACATCCAACAAAAGTGCAAAGGCTGTTTTTGCTCTTAGTATTTTACCAGCTGATGGAGTTAAAACTTGCAATTTAACACCTCTGCTTTCTTCATTGCGAAGTTACTTCTATGTTGGATGTAATGAGAACTATGCGCCATATGGAGTTAAAATTTGCAATTTAACACCTCCGCTCTTAGTATTACCCAACACCAAACATTTAACAACCTCCACAACAAACTCAACCACTAAGTTCACAAACTCCGCATCCCTATCCTCCACAGGCAGAAACTCCCCCAACTTATTTTCCTTATTATTCTTCATTCCTTCCAAACCCTAACTCTCCAAGAGATAAACTAACCTTAACCTTTGTACATTCATCTTGCGAGGCTTACATGAAACCTATGAAGCTACAAGCTCCAAACAATCCAAACACAATTTAGTAACATACTTAGTTACTTCCTTGCAGTCCTCAGGGCATAATTTCTTTTTATCACAAAGGCGTTTGGGTAAAATGGTTAGGCACTGATCGAGAAAAGGAAGGAACAAGGAACCTTTCAGCTAGAGATCGAGTTTGGCTCTGTGTTTGGGGTAGAGATTTATTGGGGTTTTTTAGATCAGAGAAAGGGCTGAGGTGATCGAAG
>CATIWJ010077738.1:0-12155 GCA_949640765.1 Croton laevigatus | reverse complement strand
TCTTCTTCCTAATAACCCATCTTTTTGCAGCCGCGACGAAAATGACGGTGAAATTATTAGGGAAGAAGAGGAAGAGGAAGAAGAAGAAGATGAAAATTAAAATGAAAATGAAGAACATGGCAAGAAAGAAAAGAGATTGTTTAGGTCATTTTCTTTTGAGGATTATGCATGGAAAATTTATCATGAGCCTCTTCTTTTTAAAGATCCACTTGATAAATACCGCATATCGAGCTAGCTTATTTTTATTTAAATATTATAATTTTCTTCATTTTTACACATTCTTTTAAATTTTTTGATTTTTTTATTACGTGACTTATTTAATTTAATGTTGTAATTTATTCATAGCTTTTTTTTATTTTTTTAGAATATTTAATTTTATCTTGTTATTTTGTGTTAAGTGAATGTGATATTTAAACATTTTGAATTTTTTATTATTGAAATTGGATATGATATTATTTTTATATTTCATGCCTAATTCTTTTATCATTTTATATTAACGTTTGTGAATTTTAGGTATTTTTATACGGTATGATGAAATGAGGAGAGATTATTGGTAAAAAGAAGATGGGGAGAGATTCGATTATGATTTATTTTTTAAAAAAAATATTGGGAGGTCCAACATATGATAAAAGAAGGTAAATTATATTTTTTTTTTTGTAATATTTACTAAATTGGTAAAATAAAAATAAAAATATTAAAATTTGATACTTTTCAACTTTTTTATATTAAATTTTGGATGTACAATGGTTTAGTTTAGCTAATTAAAAATCCAAATTGTATTGGACTTGGTTTAAACAAATAAAGAATTTGATTCTAAAAATATGTCTCTCCAACATAAAAAGGTTTTGTCATCATAAACTAATTAGCCAATGAAATTTGGTATAAAAATAGCCATAGAATCTTAGCAAGGGATCGAAGAAAATCAAGTTTCTATAATTAATATCTAAAATCCAATAAAGTTTGCACTAATGAAACCAAAAACAATAGTTATACATTTAAAAGCATATTGTTTTCTTTTTTACTACTAAAAGTACTAATGAGTTTTGACTACTAAGCACTAATGACCCATATATAACCAAAAGCTTTCAAATACTTTCACATTATGAGAAAATTTGGTGTAAATTTAAATAAAATTGGTAAAAAGTATAATTAACTATAAATTTCATTTTTATTACTCGTAATTTTATATTTTAATGGGAAATTTAAACTAAGTAATTGATGTTTCCGGGGTTCAATGTGGAAAACTATATGAGTCGTGGCTCACCTTGAAGGAGCTAGTGGCTATGTCTGATTGGTTTGATCCTGAAAAAAAAAAGGAGAAGGCAAGGGGGCTGCCATAGCAAACACTCCGATGCTTAAGTCAGTTTAGAGGTCAGTCGGTATAAGGGGAATTAGAATAAGAATGATAAAGGAGAAGTGATCATACCAGAATAATAGGTTCTTGAGGTATTTATAGTAAAGGGTTTTAGAGCATCTTACACGTGGATCCCTGTAATGACAACTCACCTGTAATGATGATAATAAGTGCCCACTTTCCGTAATGATGACTGTAATATATATATATATATATTTAAAGGCCCATACTTTATTAAAGTACGGGTCGCTTGTCTGTTTGTCTATTGTCAGAGTATGGGTCATATGTCTGCTTTCCTATACTTAAAAATGTAATTAGGAATGGCCCAACTGGAATGGATTATGAATACCTGATCAGTACCGACCTGAGTCCTAGGCGCTGATAAGTCCGTATGGGGTCAGTCATCTAGTGCTGACCTTCAAATCTCGACTAATGGGCTGGGTTCAGATCGGTTCTGGGCCTTCATTGAGCCCAAACAATGAGGTCTAGCCACAAGGTTCCTCTAACCTTGGCCCTTATAGGTGCTATGTCATCACATGTCCCCCCCAAAGTCCCTTAGTTAAAGACTGAGGGTAATCCCTATGGGTACCGATCTTGAAACTATGTAACGCTCGGAATGTTAGATCTGTCATTCGGTATCGTATATTCGGTTTATCCTCCGGTATGCTTGAATTGACATTCAGTACCTTTGAACAGTTGGCTTGTTGGGCTTCGAGCTTTCTAGCCCACTAGGGCACATCTCATCTTCTTCTAGGTGGTCATTATTTAACTTTTTAGGCGGCGGCTTTTTCCCGCCTAAAGACCACTACATGACACGTGTACTGTTTTAAGTGAGATGTCGCCTCGGTTCTGAAACCGTCATAATGAACGACCCTTCGTTTTTTGTAACCCTCGCCCCGTCTCTTCTATAAATATCAATCTACTTCTTCTGTTTTGGAATTTTTACTTCACTATTATCTTTTAAAAGCTCTGTAACTCCGGTTTTCTTTTCTCGCCGTTCTTTTCTGCAACTTCGGTTTCCTTTCGTCTCCGGCGTAACATACTCGTCTTCCCCCACCAAACAGGTAGAATTTTATTCTATTCATACTCTTTTCCCTTCTTATCTGTTTAAAATTGAGAAAAAATGAGTGATCAGAGTGATTCTCAGAATCCGTCTGTAGAGTCTGTTGCTCAATTTTTTGGTGAGAAATCCGGCCGTTTTGTGTCTGATTTGGTCGGAGGTCGTGTAAGGATGTCCCCTTCTAGTAGGCGATACCAGCTGATGGATGAATCTAGTGAATCTGAAGAGAGTGTTCAGATTCAAAAAGGAAATGGGCAAATCGTTATTACTGAAAGGGCGATACCTGCTTGGCCATTGAACGCCATACCGACTTCGAGCAAAGGTGTTGCAAAGAAGCAAGCTCCTAGGGCTACCGATCCTCAGGGTAAAGCAGCAGGAAAGAAAGTAGCTGAGCCTACTGCTCTAGGAAGAAAGGCGGCAGCCGAAACCCAATCCGTTGAACGTATCAGAAGTGGTCTGAGTGATGTCAGAGTGAAGGAGATATGCTTCATTTATGATATCCCTGGGGACTTTGTCTGTCATCCACCCGCAACAGGTCGGTGTGCCGACCGAAGTCCTCTAGAACCAGATGGGAGGGTTGTTTACACGGAGCACTTGGCATCAGGGTTGAGGTTTCCATTGACGAAGCTGGAGGAGGAGTTACTGAGTTATTATGGAACGAATATCGCTCAGTTGAATCTGAATTCATGGAAGATTATTCGGTCAGTACAATTTCTAGCTTCAGCTTGTCCAAAGCCATTCGCACCGACCTTAAGAGAGTTCTTGAGTCTATACAAGGTGGTGGTGAACAAGAGGTCTGATCACGTCCACCTTTAAGGGGATAAAAAGCTGCTCACATTGCCTTTATACCTGAGAAAAGGTTGGAAGAAGGATTTCTTTGTGGTTGCTCATCCATCTCTGCACGCCGTTCCCCAAAAATGGAATAGAAACGTGGACCCAACGAAGCTCAACGAGATTGGTGAACTGAGTACAAAAGAGAAGAGACATATAGATAGGCTTATGAGCCTAGTAGCAGGTGGTCCTTATGACGCCGGCTATCTTATCGAGAATTGATATACTGGTGTGGTGACTGATCACCAAGGAAATCGATTGAACCGAAGCGGCGGTAAGTACCGAACCAAGATGTTTTGAATTCGGTCACAAAACTGATCATAACATTTTTCCATTTGTTGCAGGAATGGAGTCATTTCAAGAAATGATGGCTACGCTGGAGAAGAAAAAGGCTGAGAAGGCAGCCCAGAAGCGATCGGCTCGGAAAGGCTCGAGCAAAGAGAGAAGCGCTTCCGAAGAAGAAGGGCTTCAAAGAAAGAGAAGGGGGGTAGAAGCTTCAAAAGAGGTCCACAGGGAGGGAATTTTGGAGCCTGAGATCCATAGGGAAGAAGCTCCCTCAATAAGAGCGTCTCCACTGAGACCCGTAATGGAGACGAACACTGAACTGATGCCACGAACACCGAGGCAATGCCCCTCAGCCAAGTAGGGCCATCGGTAATCCCTGAAGCTTCGGAGCCTCACCGTACCGATAGACAAGGAATAAGGGACTTTTTTGCTGGGTCAAGTGGAACTACCATATCAGAGGGCACCCCTAGGTCCATCGGTGCTTTCGAGAATTATGCAGCAGATAAGTACGGACCAAATCCCAGTGTGACAAATCTTCGCTTGTTACAGGATATCGTTAAATCTGTCAGAATAGTTACCGACAGACAGAGGTTTGCTGCTATGGATCGTGCAGAGAGAGTAGCTCTCGGTTACAGCTACGGCCTGCAATTGAGTCATTATTATCTGTGTATCTGGAATAAGTAACACCGACATGATATTAATGACAATTTTTGTGATAGATGTTGGAACTCTTTCGAACTGAGGTCGTTCTTGCTAGCAAGGATATGCTCAAAGCTCAGGAAGCTTTACGAAAAAGAGAAGCTGAACTGAACGGAGAAAATGCTGAGCTAGCTTTAAACTTGGCTGCTGCTAAAGATGAGCTGAATAGCCTCAATCAGCGAAAAGATGCTGAGATTCAAAGCAAAGAGGCAGAGCACCAGAGACTGAGCGCTGAACTAGAGGCGGCCGAGGGGAGGGTGCGAAGTACCCGGTATGCCTACCAAGCTTCGAAAGAAGAAACAGAGACAGTGAGGAGGCAGTTGGATACAACGAGAGAGGATCTTCATAAGGTGGAGGAGGATCTTCGCCTGGCGAAGAAAGAGATCAGTCAGGCGCAAAAAGTAGTGGCAAATGTGAGGTTAAATGGTGCCGCTTGGCTAGTTGCTTTTCGAGCTGAGATTCTTCGGGAAGTGAGGAAGATGGGAGGAAGAGACATTGCTGATGCACTGAAGACGTTCAAACCCAGCAATGACATCTTCAATAAAAGTGCTTCCGATCTCGAGGATGATGAGAGTGAAGAGGATAAAGATGAAGGTGACCATCATAAGGATGATCAATCGTCCCTGGTAGTGGAGCAACGTACTGATCTTCCTCGAGAAGATCCTCCTGAGCAGGCTATGGATAAACAACCAGATCCTCCTACCGAGCAACAAAAATCTTCTACTGATCTGGTTGATGATAGGGTGGATAATAGTCAAGTGGATTAGGAATTTGTGTTGCCGTTTAGTTCGGCTGCCTTGTATTTAATTTAGCTTCAGCTTCAACCTCTTTGTACCCGTATTCTTTTGTTTAAATAAATACTATATTCTTCATATTCAAAATACCGATCTGTGTGTTAATAGTCATCCATTGCTTTTTAATGTAAACGTTGTTAAAGAGTGCATAAACTGTATCCATTCACTTTGCGATTCTTTATTGAAGGATGATTCATTGATCATGCTCAATCACTTGGTGATTCTACGTGAAAGGATGATCCGTGGATCATGCTCTGTCACTTGGCGATTATGTTCGTGAAAGGATGATCTGTGGATCATGCTCAGTCACTTGGCGACAATGTTCGTGAAAGGATGATCCCTGGATCATGATCAGTCACTTGGCGACAATGTTTGTGAAAAGATGATCTATGGATTATGCTCAGTCACTTGGCGACAATGTTCATGAAAGGATGATCCATAGATCATGCTCAGTCACTTGGTGACAATGTTCGTGAAAGGATGATCCATGGATCATGCTCAGTCACTTGGCGACTTTATAATTAGTAGAATTGGTGGTGGGGATGTATTGCGATCGATACGTAAGAATAAAATCTCGAAAAAGTTGATTAATGTTGGGAAGATTCGTAGGCGGGCCTAGCAATCCCTGCTACGCAGGTAACCCTGTAACGTTCCCACAGATATGGTATACATAAATATTTTAAATGTCACAAAATAAAGAAAATGTCAACATTACTGATGGTAGGCTTTGAGGTTGTCTGCATTCCAAGAATGGGGCTGGACATTTCCCTTCATATCCTCCAAGCGATAAGCGCCGAGTCCCAATACCTTATTAATTTTGAATGGACCGACCCTGTTTGGCTGTAATTTGCCAACCCCTACATTTCCTCTTGTGATTTCTGCCTTTTTCATGACGAGCTCCCCTACACTGAATGTGCGACTTTTAACTTTCTTGTCGTGCTACCGAGTGACCTTTTATCTGTATGACGCTGCTCGTGCATTAGCAAGATCTCTGAGTTCCTCAACTAGGTCCAGATCAATCCTTCGCTCTATATCTTGGTCAAGTTCTGCTGCAAACACAACTCTGAAAGAGGGTTGGCCGATCTTAACTGGAATTACAGCTTCACTTCCATATACTAGCGAAAAGGGTGTTTCCCCTGTTGGGGACCTTGGGGTCGTTCGGAAGCTCCATAAGACGCTATGAAGTTCATCAACCCAGTTGCCTTTCTTGTCATCCAACCTCTTTTTCAACCTCTGAAGTATGGTCCTATTGGTGACCTCTGTCTGACCGTTGGTCTGAGGGTGTGCCACTAAGGAGAAACGAAGATCTATATGGAGGCCTTCACAAAAGGCTCAGAACTGCTTAGAGTCAAACTGTTTACCATTGTCAGTGATGATGATGCTTGGAATTCCGAATCTCATAACGATGTTCTTGTAGACGAAGTCGGTAACCTTTTTCTGAGTTATGGTTGCTACTGCCTCTACTTCTGGCCATTTGAAAAAGTGATCGATAGCCACAACCAAGAACTTACATTGTTTTAATCCTTTTGGAAAAGGTCCCACTATATCAATCCCCCATTGATAAAAGGGCCAAGCTGCTCCAATAGGGGAAAGGGAGGAGATCAGAACTTGTTGCACATTAGCATGCTCTTGACATCTTTGGCATTTTTTTACCATCTCTTCAGCATCTGTTTTGATAGTAGGCCAGTAATATCCTTGCAAGAAGACTTTACAAGTTAAAGTAGAAACTGCTTCATGTGCCCCACAAATCCCTTCATGAATTTCCTGCAAAACATACTGACCTCTTTGCCCTGGAATGCATATTAACCAAGGATGAGTTCGGGAACGCCTATAAAGGTCTTCTCGAAACCAGCTGTATTCTTTAGCTCGCTTGATAAGCTTTTCTGCCTCCTTTTTATCGTCGGGTAACTTACCATTAGCTAGCCATTGGATAATAGGTTCCATCCAGGTGTTCTGCCATTCCACCACATATGAATGTTCTCCTATAGAAGTCAGGAACTCTTGTATGTTGAGAGGTATATTCTTTAAATCTTCCACTCGTCTCTATGCTGCTGCTTTGGCAATTTCATTAGCTTCGCTGGTTTGTTCTCTCGAAACTTGAATGATCTTCCATCCCGCAGGCAACATTTTATGAGCGATGTCTACATATGAGATCAGCGCATCTTTCCTAACTTTGAAGTTGCCTTGCACCTGGTTGACAACCAACTGTGAATCACTGTAAACAGTCAAGTGATCCATTCCGATTTCTTTGGCCAACCTTAAACCGTTAAGCAATGCTTCATACTCAGCGCCATTATTAGAAATGGGAAATTCTAGCCTTACTGCATACTTGAAAACTAGCTGATGGGGCCCTTTAATGATAATACCAACCCCTGACCCCTCAGTGCATTCAACTCCGTCTACCCACATCTGCCATTTTTCTGCAGAAATTGCCTGGGACTCCTCTACCAGAGTGAGCTCAGCAATAAAGTCCGCCAGGACTTGAGCTTTAAGAGATTTTTGGGGCTCATACTGTACGCCATAAGTGCCAATCTTTACTGCCCACTTGGCAATTCTTCCGGATGTCTCTGGCTTCTGAAGTATCTTACGAAGAGGGAGATCAGTCCTGACGATGACGGTATGTGCTTCAAAGTAATGGCGGAGCTTCTGCGTTGACATATACAAAGCTAGAGCATGTTTTTCCAATTTTGGATACCGGAGTTCGGCATCATGCAACACCCGGCTGACATAATAAATAGGGAATTGCTCTCCATCCTCCTCCCTGATCAGTACTAATGCGACTGTATCTTCCGTTGTAGCTAAATAGATAAACAGATCCCCTCCTGGGCTAGGCCGACTGAGAAGTGGAGGAGACGTAAGGAAAGCTTTGAGCTCTTCAAAGGATTTTTGACATTCATCTGTCCATTGGAAGTTTTTGAGACCTTTTAAAGCTTTGAAAAAAGGTTGGCAGCGCTTTACGGAGCACGAAATGAATCAGCCCAAGGCAGTGATCCTTCCATTCAGTTGCTGAACTTCTTTTACCGATGAGGGCGGTTTCATATCCAAAACTGCCTTTATTTTTTCGGGATTAGCCTCAATTCCTCTTTGGAAAACCATGTAACCCAAAAATTTTCCTGCTGGAACACCGAACACGCACTTTTTTGGATTCAACTTCAAATTGTTGGACTGAAGAACTTTCAGCACTGTGGCTATATCCTTGGCATGGCCCTCCGCCTTTGTGCTTTTGATAATCATATCATCCACATAGACTTCGACAATTCCGCCTATGTGATCTTTGAACATAGAGTTGACCATTCTCTAGTATGTGGCTCTGGCGTTCTTCAAACCGAATGGCATCCTTCGGTAGCAATATGTTCCTTGGTCGGTGACGAAAGCTGTCTTGTCCTCATCCCATCTAAACATAAAGATTTGATGGTACCCTGATTTAGCATCCAATACCCTGATTTAGCATCCAAGAAGGAGTAAAGGGCGAAACCAGCTGTCGAGTCTACCAAGTGATCAATGCTAGGCAAGGGATAGGGGTCTTTTGGCCAGGCTTTGTTAAGGTCAGTGAAATCCACACACATACGGTATGACCCATTAGATTTCTTCACCAAAACAACATTGGCTAACTATTCCGGATATTGAACTTCCCGTATAACTCCCGCATCAAGCAATTTCTGCACTTCCTCCGCAATGGCAATCTGCTTCTCTGGTGAATGCTTGCATTTTCTCTGAGCAATTGGCTTCACTGCTGGGTCAATGTTCAACTTGTGAACAATAACTTTTAGATGAACACCAACTAGATCAGAAGTTTTCCATGTGAAGGCCGCCTCATGCTCCCGAAGAGTTTGAATTATCTGTTCTCGGACTACTGAGCTCATCTCAGATCCGACGGTGACATCTCTTTACCTGAGCTGGACCTTTTCTGTATCGTCTTTTGGTTCAACTAAGGGAGGGTGCAAAGGGGCTTCCTGAATGTCTACGTGTGCAGCTTGAAATACTTCCTTCAGAGTATTGAAATATGCTTGCCTGGCCAGCTTCTGACTTCCTCGAGCAATGGCTACTCCCTCGGGGGTCGGTATCTTCAGACAAAGATGGTAAATGCTTGGGATGGCCCCAGTTTGATAAAGGTAAGGTCGGCCCGGCAGAATGTTGTAAGCAAATGGAATGGCTGCCACCATGAACTCCACCTCAACCTGCCTGGTGATGTTATCATCACCGAGTTCCACCTGGATCCGCACCGATCCTTCCAATATAACTGTCTGATCCCCTATGCCTACCAAAGGCGTACTGACCGGCTTCATCTTCTTAGGGTCTAAATTCATCTTGCGAAATGCATCCATGGTCAATAGGTTGATTGAACTAGCATCGTCTACAAGGATGCGCTTAACTTTGTAATTATGAACAATCCCCTGAATTATCAAAGCATCATTATGTGGATGCTACACATGCCTTGCATCCTCTGGAGTGAATGATATATTGCACCATGATGAGGGGTGGGAGTTAGGCTGAGGAAAATTCCTCTGTTCAATCGCATACACCTCCCGAACAGCCCTTTTCTTTTAGAAGAGCTTTCTCCGTTGTGACTTCCTCCGTGGATGACATTGATTTTCCCAGCTATCTGCCTCTCATTCTGCCTGGGGCGGTCATCTCTTCGATCGTCTCTTTTATCATCTCTTCTATCTTCTCTCCAGTCAGTTCTCCGGTCTCCTCTTCTACTGTCTCTTTGATCATTATTTCGAAAGCCTTCCCGTGGCGATTGAATGTGCCGGTCAATCCCAGATATCCTTTTTTGGATCTGCCGCTCTATCTCTTCCTTTAACTGCCAACAATCCTCGGTATCAAGGCTATTGTCATGATGAAACTCACAGTATTTATTGAGGTCTCTTTTGGCCCTTGTGGAACTGCTCATTTTGGGGGGCCACTTGATTTCATCACCTCTCTTTTTTATCCACATCAGGACCTCTCTCTTGGAGGTTCGGAGGGGAGTGTAATTTGAACTATGGTCTCTCCCTGATCTTCGAGAGTCGAACCTTCCGACCTTTTTACTGAACCCCCATTACCTCCATGTTGGCTATTCTCAGCATCTTTCTTAAGTTGTTCTACGGACTCATGCATGTGTGCTAAGTTCCGCAGTCCTTCCTCTAATCTGATCTCTTTTTGAGCAATAGACATCACTTTCTGAAGGGTGGCAGGCTCCTTTTTTATTAACCGAGACTGAAGGGCTATGCTATGAGTCCCCTGTTGTAAAGCTAGAAGGGCTGACCTGAGGTCTAGCTCCTCTACCAAATTTGCCTCCTGGTTGAATCTGTCAATGTATAGGCGCAGACTTTCATCATGTCTCTGTTTGACCAGCAGCAATTCGGAGGGGGCCTTTCTCTGCGGTATCTTGGTCACAAACAGAGCCAAAAAGAGCTCTGACATATGCTGAAAAGAGCTGATGGAATTGGGCTTCAGACCCTGGTACCATTCCTAAGCGATGCCCTTCAAGGTGTTGGGGAAGAGTTTGCACAAAATATAGTCCTTGTATGTCTGGACGTTGATGGCCGTTCTGAATTTGTTAACATGACTCCTTGGGCATGACGTGCCATCATAATTGTCTAAGCTGCTAGGAATTATGAATTTTTCTAGAAAATCCTATGTGGTGATGTTGCTGACCAAGGGAGATTCTGTGACTTGATCAAAGCTAAGGCCTTTTGTTCTGAAACCTAAGTTCTTCAGTATATCCTTCACCTGAGCTTCAACATTATTGTAGGCTGGCTGATTCGCTTCGTTATCCGAGTTCTCGTCTTCATCTTCCACTTGAACGATGCTCTTCCTCTTACTCCTGGCATTAATGCGTAAGGCAACAACCTGGACCCCTTCACTACAATTCATGTTTTTGGAGGGTATAGGGGCCGGAGGTGCCATTCGGAGTTTGGTGACAGCGGGCGTATGTATTATATTAATCTCAGAAGGGGCGTGTGCCTGAGAAACCTGGCGGAGCTGTTCCCTCAAATCTGTCATCTGTCTATTGAGGTCAACATAGGCTCCACATAAATTTTGCATTGCGGCGGGATTATTAAAATCAGGAAGATTCTGATTAACATTTGCTCGAACTCCTTGTACTCCTGCGGGCTCTTGGGTTGCCGCCCCTGCTTCTTGGGCTAAACGACTGTGAACAGAGCCTCCACTAGGCTGTGTAGGAGCTTCCTCAACGCTTCTCTCTGGTTGCTTAGGGAACAATTCAACCCCAAGTTTAAATCAAAACCATTCATCTTCACACAATACACAGGACAAACTCTTTAAAAGGAAAAAGAAACAACTGAATAGCCAAAGGTGTGTCCACGCTTAGCGCACCAAATGATGTTTCCGGGGTTCAATGTGGGAAACTATATGAGTCGTGGGTCACCTTGAAGGAGCTGGTGGCTATGTCTGATTGGTTTGATCCTAAAAACAAAAAGGAGAAGGCAAGGGGGCTGCCGTAGCAAACACTCCGATTATAGTCGGTATAAGGGGTCAGTCGGTATAAGGGGAATTAGAATAAGAATGATAACGGAGAAGTGATCATACCAGAATAATAGGTTCTTGAGGTATTTATAGTAATGGGTTTTGGAGCATCTTACACTTGGATCCCCTGTAATGACAACTCACCTGTAATGATGATAATAAATGCCCACTTTTCGTAATGATGACTGTAATATATATATATTTAAAGGCCCGTACTTTATTAAAGTACGGGTAGCTTGTCTGTTTGTCTCTTGTCAGAGTATAGGTCATATGTCTGCTTTCCTATACTTAAAAATGTAATTAGCAATTGCCCGACTGGAATGGATTATGAATACCTGATCAGTACCGACCTGAGTCCTAGGAGCTGATCAGTCCGTATGGGGTCAGTCATCTAGTGCTGACCTTTAAATCTCGACTAATGGGTTGGGTTCAGATCGGTTCTGGGCCTTCATTGAGCCCAGACAATGAGGTCTAGCCACAAGGTTCCTCTAACCTTGGCCCTTATAGGTGCTATGTCATCAGTAATTCTTATTGATATAATATTACAAATCATTTATATGATAATATTCAACTATTAGTTTATTAAGCCAACTTTATTCAAAACAGTTAACCATTACTAAAATAGTTAATATAACAAAATTGCATAGCATAGCCACAAGAC
>CATIWJ010077731.1:0-11403 GCA_949640765.1 Croton laevigatus | reverse complement strand
AGTTTCCACATGTGGTTCCTAAACAAAATTTTAATAATTAGAGGTGCTATGGTTATTCCCTAACTACGAAAATTTTGAACCACTCAACATTCACTTAATTTTATACTAAATCACAATGTATATAAGTATTATATTTTGACCAGAAACTTAATTGGTCAAAAACCAAAATTTTTTATTAAAGCAGAATATCACATATATGCAATCAATCATTCTAAAGCACTGTAAATACATAATCTAACAATAAGTCCCATATAACTATCATAAAAACGTAGCATATATTTATATGGTTAACATATCATTCTGTGACAGTATTAAATTATAAATTATAAGGAAACAAACACTGTATACAATAGGCAGCTTAAAAATAAGTAAACCATTTGCAACAAAATCATATAGTAACACAACAAATAATATTCATCCAGTTCATAAAAGGACAAATACATAAAAAACCATAATAAATGCATATGTTTGATACTCCAGCAATATTACATAGCAAGAGCCATTATATTTGACCAAAATCATTCAATGGAAGCATATATTAGAATAAAGCAATTGAAGCAATTTTTTAATAAGGCCAAAATGCAAACAACCAAAACAAAATTATAATAAAGCTAAAAACAAAAGCAAGCAATATTATAATAATGCCAAAAACAAAAATAACAGAAGCAGTATTGTTACTTTTATGGCTTCAATCCAGAAAGTAAAAACACATAATTGACTGATTAATGAGGTCGACGAAGTTACCCACGTAGTCATATAAACATATAAGAACGAAAATAATTACGGCGACAAAATCCTTCTCATAGGCCGAATATATGATTGAAAGAAATTGACAGTACACTCAATTAAAGCAAGGCAGAGGTAAATCGAAGGCTCTGATACCAAATGTAAATCAAAATTTCATTCGATCAAGGTTTCTATTCTATCATATGATTAAAATACCAAAACAAATATATATATATATATATATATATATATATATATATATATATATATGCCAAATGAATAAATTTTATATAAGCAGAAGCTTTAACAAATCAATTACCTCTAGCCATTTCCAATTTCCTTAGAGAAGATAGAAAACTCAAGTCTTGATTACTTCCCAATTATGAACCCAACAAGTTTCTGAATTTCAGTGCTGAATCCTCACACTCACGATTAGATGATGTTAGTTTTCTGAGAGTTGGATACAGTAACCTTTTCAGAATAAAATCACGTTATGTTTTATAAGAGTTTTTCCATCAAAAACTCCCATAAACGTGATATGCGTAATGCGCGTTTTCCTGAAGTAGTGGGGAAACAGATAGTTCCTTAATCATGGATAACTATCAATTAATAAATAAAAATGGACCATTTATCTATTATTATTTTGAAAAATAAAATATTAATAATTAATTTATTATTCAAAAATATCTAACATTGAAATCATATTTTTGAATGGATTTTGAAGCCCGATTCTGGTGGAAGAGAGACAAGAGTTTTTGAATTTGAAAATGAAATTGACAGAAAAAATATAAGGAAGAAGAGAGACTAAACTGACAGGGAGAACAGGAAGTGAAGAAACGAAAGAGAAAGAGGAGGTTCAGAGCAGAAAAGGGAAATCAAAAGGGAACCTCCGATGACCAGAAAAGAAGAAGATTGACTGAGGATAGGACGCCAAGAATAGAGAGAATGAAAAACAAAAACTGGGTTCCTCTTAATCTTTAGAACAAAGAACAGTGGTGTTTCCAATTGAGAACAGAGACAAAGAAGAAGGCGACATATTTGAAAATGAAGAAGAAGAGAACTGAACGAAATTGAAAGAGAGAAAGAGAGGAGTCTGAGATCGATCGTGAAAATTGAGAGCAGTCTTTACTGATTAGGAACCAGAACAATACCATTTTGGGGGAAGAGAATAGTGAGCTCATCACCGGAAAAGAGAAAGGATGAGGCTGATTTCGGAAGAGTACCATTGCTCCATCATCAGTAAATTCCATGTTTGAAGAATATAGATAAAAAATCAACAGAATGGACATAACCAAAAATCAAGAGAATAGTCCGGTCGAGTACAGAGAACGGACTGCAGGCAAGCCAAAACGCAAGGAAATCCTGCGTTTTGGGCAAAACACCACCAGACAGAAACTGCGCGTTTGAGAGGTTTAAGGAACTGCAATTTTTATTTGTGTTTTATTTCTTTTGTTAATCTCTGTTTGACTATATTGGTACTGTAATACCCAGAATGAGCTGAACTGATTTGTGTTTGGATTGCGATGAACTCTGGACTTAATTTGTTATTTGATTTGTTAATTTGACTCATTTATTTAATTTAATTATTGATCGTTGTTGAGTTTTAATTGCGAAAAATGTTGTCTTGAATTGATTTCTGCTAGTGATAAGTGCGGAATTAAACATGTTTTTATATGGATATATTTGGAAATAATTGTTTAATTTCATTTATTGCTTATTTATTTAATTATTTAGTATTTATTTTGTTAATTCTTTACTTGTTAGGTCATAATAAAGCATTATCAAGAAAAGGAACAGAATTGGATCCAAATGGCAAATTCCAATATAATTTGGACATAAATGCAAGATTTCAGATTTGTTTGGAAACGGACAGCATTAAAGGGGACCTTTTTCGTATAGCTTGAAGAGTGCAGATGCTATTTAGGAATTTGAGCAAAATACAGCAACTTGAGCTGCATTTTATGCACTAATGCGCACCGTTTTAGACAAAATAAAGTTGGAAATGTTGAACTGTGCATCCGGCCAGCACTGCAAATGGGGATTTGTCCAAAACGCAGGAGCAAGCTGCGTTTCACTAAAGGAATTCCGGTCAAGCATAAAACGCGAGCGTTTTGGCCTTCTATTCTACTGAATGGTGCTGCGCACTGTATTGAAGAGGGAAGTGAGGCTTGCTGTGCTGCGTTTTCAGCTATGATTGAAAGCAGATTTTGATTTATAGAGGAAACGCGTCTTGCTTGCAGATCGATCAATTTTTGAAAAAGATTGGGAATTGCAGATAGGGAGTCCGGTTTCGAAAGGGAGACGTTGCGATTGGGACCGATTTTTAAGGGATTTTCGAAAGTTAAAATCCAAAAAAAAATAAAAACAGAGAGAGGGGATCGAAGAAAAGAGAAGAATAGTACACGGAGAAAAAAAAAACCGAAAAGCACAGAGAGTGGTCTGGATCGAGGAGCCCAAGGAGGGTCTTGGCCGGAGGGTTCACGATCGAGACAAGGAGGAGGCTTGACTGGAAAAGAAGAAACCAGAAAGGGACAATCGGCGGAGAGTCTGTGAAAACAGAAATGAAAAAAAAAAATCAGAGAGAGATCGAGGTACAGAGTTAAAGGCTCTTGGTTCTACACAATCTGAAGCAGACGAATCCGATTGAAAAGGGAGCAGAGGAGGTCTTCTTTATGATCTGAAATCTTCACAACTAAGAGAGACAACGCCGTTTGGAACCAGAAAGCGGTCAGAGGCAGAAGCGACCAAAACGCAAGGCATACATGCATTTTGGGCAAAGTAGACAGACCCAGAACAGTGGCATCTTGGTAGTTTTCAGGGCAGAATTTCAGTATTCTTGATTTAATTTTGCTTTCTGTTGTCTTGTTAAGTTCTATTGAGATTATATTGTTGGCGATGAACTGAATTATTTTGTATCTGGAATTTGCGATGGGTTTGTTCTGATTTTATTTCCTTTTGCTTATGCTGAAATTATGATGTTGAAGATGAACTGATATTTAATTTGTGTTTCGATTTTGAAGATGAACCTTGAAATTCATTTGGCAATTTGATTTGTTGAATAATTTGACCATTGTCGTTGTTGTGATTTAATTGCGATAAATATTATCTTGAATCAATAATTGCTAGCTTATTAATTCATGTCTATTTTTGCAATTTGAGATTGAGAGATCCTCTTGTGAATCCATCAGCCGTAATTAAAAGGAGTTGCATGCAAACTTAGAGATAGGTCGACATAAATCCTCTGGATTGAAGTCAAATCCAATACTAGGGACTCACAAAGCACAAATTAATGCGAGACTAGGGGTTTTAATTAGAACGAGAGTTCATTTAATCAACCTAGGATTAGATGTTAATTAGCTCGAGAGAGTAATTAATATAATTTAGGAGTTCATACGGTCCAATAACGATAGCAATTAATTAATTTAAATGAGTCGAGTTTAGATTTTAGGGGAGTCAAAATCTAGACACTGTTTGCTTCTCTGCTAATTTGTCTCCGTTGCTTTGTTTCCCCGATGTGAATTGCTTTTGCTCGTTTCCCTTTATTTTATTCATTTCAATTATTAAATTTAAAAAGAACTTAATTTGCCAACTAGATAATAGGAAAAGAGTTAGTACTAGTACTCGTTAGTCCTTGTAGGATACGACACTCGGTACTCCAATAACTATATTCGGAACGATAGGTGCACTTGCCTAACAATCTGCAGCGTAGTCGCTTGGATTCATATCAGCTAGCTTTTTTATTCATGTTTATATTTTTGCATTGTGATCAAGAGATCCACTTGTAAATAGAACACTCACAATTAAAAGGAGTTGCATGCAAACCTAGAGATCGGTCGACATAAATCTTCTGAATTGGAGTCAAATCCAATACTAGGGACTCATAGAATGAATTAATACAAGACTAGGGGTTTTAATTAGAACGACAGTTCAATTAATCAACCTAGGATTAAACGTTAATTAGCTTGAGAGAGTGATTAACATAATTTAGAAGTTTTTACGGTCCAACATCGATAACGATTATTTGATTAGAGCGAGTCGAGTTCAGTGTAGGTTTAGGGGGATTCAAGGTTCAGATGCTGTGTTTACCTCTGTTATTTAAATCGTTGATTCTTTCGTTTTTTGAAGTGCTTTTCATTCTCATTTATTTTATTCATTTAAATTATTAAATTTCAAAAAAGAACTTTAATTGCCTGCTAGATAGTAGAAAAAGAGTTAGTAGTAGTAATCGATAGTCCCTGTAGGATACGACACTCGATACTTCGGTTACTAAGCTACAGAACGATAGGTGCACTTGCCTAACGGTCTAGAGAGTAGTCGCTCGAGCACATATCATTGATTTAGATCAAATTTTAAATAAGTATTTCAGTTCTGGAATTTGATTTGAAAAATTATAGTTTTGTGAATTAAACTTGGTCTTTGAATGTTTTATGTAAGTGAATGTTCGATTATGGAATTTGGTTGATTGCATGTATGCACGTCATGCATAAATGTTCATATTGTATCTGACTTAGTATTGTCATTAATTATAGTTTGTGATTAGGTGTTTATCCATCTTCGAGTTCTTTGGAGGGTTATCGTATCAGGTTTTGAGGTAAGTTCCATAGGTGTATTTGATTATTTGTAATGTGATACTTGCTAACACTTATACTATATATATAATAAGCCCTTCTTATATATTGTTTTTTCACTTTGAATAATAATATTTCTTTCACAACCAGACCATTTATATGTGTAGAGATAGAAAAAAGAGTTTGTGTATTGATTAAACTAATTTGAATATTTGCTATGTTGATGCTACATATGCTTATTATGGTGTGTCAAAGAGGGCAACTTATGCTAATCTTCGGACTCCTGTTATTAGTCATTGTACTCTTGTTATCCGTTTTTAGACTCATAGACCTGACACACCATATTGTTTGAATGAATTTGTGCTTGTTATATTATGTTGTTGTTAGGTTTCCCCACCATTCATAGGCTTATTGAGCTCCTATATACAACGCTCACACCCATATAGGTTATTTTGCAGGTTTTCAAAATTCTGCTGTGGTAAGACTTAAATTCTTTCTTCTTGAGCCAATCATTCGAGTTGTCTTAGTCTACTTAATTTATCTAGATTATCTATCTAGTTGATTTTCAGATTGTAAAAAAATTATTTGTTTTATTTTGCATTTGTAAATTAAAGAAATTTTTGATAGTGGTTTTGGTAATTTGCATTTTAGTTCTTTTAATTTTTACGGCTTGTGTAGTCAAACTTCGATCTAGTTGCACACTAATCTTGACCCTCGAATTTGGATCATCCAAGAAAGTATCCTATTTTCATAGAAGTTCAAGTGTTTGATTGGGAAAGTTGGAGGACAAATGCGATTTAAAGGAGAGTCAATACGTTCTTTGATCCCCAAGATTTGGCCAAAAAAATGGCTCCCTAACCTTTTCGGGGCGCCACTTTGGTTCTTAAACTTCATAAAGTATAGATATATCAGTCCCTAGATAGAATAAAAAACTGTGTGCGTGACACGTGTGATGACATGGCAAAAAATGAACTTGATGTAGGCCAGAAAATGTATATTGTGGCAAAATATTCAGGTCATGAGGAATATTTCGGCCGTCGGAATCCTGCAAACACGTCTAAAATCAACATAACACATATCCTTGGAATTTTCTTAACGCAAGGATTCTAAATATGCAATTCTATTTAACTTAAAATTGGCTGATCAGTCGAAAAATCAAGAAAATAGATAGGACAGTTGTCAAAAAATTTGACTGCCAGAAAATAACATAGATCGAAACTAATACCTATCAAACGAAAGCCCATAAAGAAAGTAGTTAGAATCTACCTTTAGATTCGGCGGACGGTGACCGAAAAGGCCACAGAAATTCAAGAAAATAGACTGAACAATCATCGAAAAATTTGACTACAAGAAAACTATATAGATCGGAATTAACACCTATATCAAATGAAAGCCCATGACGAAAGGAGTTAGAATCTAACTTCAGATTAGACGGGTAGTGATCGAAAGACCACAAAATTGCCGATGACAGTTTCTCATTCTTTCCCTCTTCGATCATAAAAAACGGACATTACATACAGTGACACATACTTCAAACGAAAGCTCTCCATGATAGGAGTTGATCTACGATAGTAGCTCTTCGGTTTGAGGTATGGAACGGTGGCGACAATGCTTCGAAATTTCAGATTCTTTCCTCTCTTTTGCTTCTCTCTCTTTGTGTGAGTGCCACTGAAAAGAAAAGAGGAAGAGGAGGAGGCTCAAATGGTGTCGAAGATGGTGGTGGCACTGTTGGTCGACGGTGGAGAGGCAGCGGCTCTTCCCTTTGCCACAGCTGCTGCTGCTCTCTTCTCCCCTCTCACCCTTTCCCCCAATTCTAATTTCCCTTTCTTTTTATTATTTTTATTTTTTTTCACCGGGGCTTGGTTTGGTTCACGCGCTCAGCCGCATTTGATAGCACTATCCTACATTCCAGCATGGGAAGGACTAATATGTACATATTATGAAGTCCAAGTATCAAAGTGGTGCCCCAAAAAGATTAAGGAGCCAAATGATTTTTTGGCCAAACATTGGGGATCAAAGTATATATTGGCTCATTTAAAGGAAGATAGAGGAAAGTTTGAGGGAAAGTTAGTATTTTTAACTCATCCCATGCACTCAAAAAAGTTAAATTTTCTGAGAAGTGCATTTGACATGAAAATGGTTTTAAATCAAACAATGCTTTAATACATGTAAGAACTTACTCTTTTTATTTAGTAATTGTGAGTTGTCTTTCTTTACAACAAAAAAATGAAAAATAGGAAAAAAAATATATATATATAACGAAAAGACGACACGGAAATAGTTTTGAGGCTACGTTAAAAAAAAATAATAAGGTTTTGAGGCTACTTTCCCTCCATTTTCTTTTAAACCTCATTCCCCTCCAACTCACTCTCAATCTAACAACAGCTTAACCTAAATTCAGAACAGTAGAAATTGCTATTTTGTCTTAAAATTAAAATAGTCTTAAAAGATTATTTAAATTGTTTGAATTCTTAAATAAAGAATTATTAAATTAAGATTTTTTTATAGTAATTCAAACTTATCTTGATCCAAATTCTGTCTTCATTCATAACAAATATTTTAATTTCAAAATTTAAACATACATAAATAACAAATTCTATCTTAATTTGCGACTAATATTAATTTGATCAATTATATTTTATTTGTCTGGACAATCTGTAGCAATAATTAAGCAAGCAATTTTAAATTATTTTGTATTACACCTCGAATCTACCTTAAATTTGATTAGCATTTATGTTTAAATAAATTTTGTGGTGGTTTAATTAATGGAATTTGAAATACATAAATTTTATTAAATACAGAGTGTAAAATAGATAGAATGTGAATGAATGAAATATTTGATTCCCTTGTGTGATAAACAAGTAAAATGCATACGATTATGGACTATATTTTTTTTTCTGTCAACTTGTTTGGTTTAAGAATTCAAATTCCATGGAATTTATGACAAAATACTTTTTTTTGACCTTCAAAACTTTTTATAGTTTGAACGTTATTAGCATTTCTATAGTGTTATTTATTTTTCAACTTGTTATTTATTTTTTGTTTATCTTTTATTTTTGAACATAATTTTCCTTCATTTCTTTTCCTAATCACAGGAATAATATTAACCAAGCATGAATACAGAAACAATAATATAAAATACAAGAATCAAACAAGCATAAGAGATTGAATTTATAACTGATAAGTTGGCACTTCAGCGAGTTCAATTTGCTCCCACAATTGTTATTAGGTAATACAATTATAGCTTAATACTTTTTATAGCGGAGAAAAATGGGTGAGGTACGGTTAGGAATATAATTGGAATATAATTAATAATTTCAATTCCATCATTAATTAAAAAGGATGGAATTGATGAAATTCAACCTCCTATGTGAGATTTCTCTCTCTTCCAAAATGATGGAATTGATATATGTCTAATTTATATATATTTTAGTGTTATTATTAGTGTGTATAGGGTGTTTTTCTTGGGATTTATTATGTTATTTGTTTGATTTTTATTCCTTTATGTGTTTTAGTCTTATATTAGTTATTTTGGTTATTTTATAGTGTTTTTGGTGGAGAAAACGACTTGGGGAGAAAGTAGAAGCAAATTGAAAAGAGGGCTTGGAGGTCAGTACGTTTCACAGGGACCCTGTGAGATTGCTGGTGGCCTGTGAGATTTGGACGGCTCACATTTTAAAGAGACCTAATAATCTAATCTAAGGGCCACAAATTCATCAAGGTTAAGGAGGTCGAAAATACAGCTTTTAAAGAGGAGATGAAACCTTTTCTTGGGGGAGGATGGTTTTTACAACTTGGGGAACAAGTTTGGACGATTTTAGGAGTTTTTCCTTAGAGATTTTGGGATTCTTGAAGAAGAACATTGAATTTTCTATCATCAACTTCCTTTGTGGATGCAAGTGCAGAGTTTTTATAAGGGAATCAATGTTCATGCTAGGAACATGATAGATGCTGCTGCTGAAGGTTCTATAAATGGGAAGACACCTGAAGAATCCTTTGAGCTCATTGATGAGATGTTGGCTAACATGTTTTTATACCATGATAAGCGAGCTCAACCAAGGACAGCAGCAGGGGTGTATAATGTGGATGCTATGACGTCTTTGGCAGCTCAAGTGGAGTCATTGAATAGGAAGATTGAGGGGATGCAAATTCAAACGCCTCCAATTGTTACAGTAGCTTGTGATTTTTGTGGTGGAGGTCATCCAAATCATGAGTGTCAAGCAGGTAATATGTTTGCTGTTAATCAAGTTCATGATCAAGCTAATTTTGTGCATAATTTTCGCAGGCAAAATGATCCTTACAGCAATACTTACAATCCTGGATAGAGAAATCACCCCAATTTTTCATAGAATAATACAAATGCGCAAAGACAACAACCACCAGGATTTCAATCTCAAACTGCGCCATAGCAATAACAAGCAAAGAAACCTTCCATGGAAGATTTGATGTCTCAATTCATTAATTCTACTGAGACGAGATTTCAAAATCAAGATGTTTCGATCAAGAACTTGGAAGCATAGATTGGGCAAATTGCAAATGCAATATCAGGAAGATCACAAGGAACATTGCCAATTACATCTGAGATGAATCCGAAGGAGCATGTAAAGGCAGTGATGTTGAGGAATGGAAAAGAGTTAGAGAATCCAAAGCTGAAAGAAAAAGTGAAATTTCACAAGGTCCCTGTGAAACATTCTGTAGAGGATAAATCGGGCTTGGATGAAGTGCCCAAGAAGGAAGCAAGCAAGGAAGAGGTTAAGTAAGCATTTAGACAATGCTAAGAAAGGTAAGTTTTCTAATACTTCCTCAGCATCAAATTTAGATTTGAAGAAATTTCCATAGCCTGAAAAGATTAAGAAAGAAAATTAGATGCTCAGTTTTCAAATTTTGTTGAGATCTTTAGGAAGATTCATATTAATGTTCCATTTACTGAAGCTTTGGCTCAAATGCCAAAGTATAATAAATTTCTTAAAGATATTTTGTCCAATAAGAGGAAGTCAGAGGTTCTAGGCACTATGACATTGACTGAGGAATGTAGTGCTATTGTGCAAAATAGGTTACCTAAAAAATTGAAAGATCCAGGGAGTTTTACCATTCCCTGTGATATTGGTGACGTAAAGTTTGAAAAGGCATTATGTAATTTAGGTGCTAGTATTAATTTGATGTCTTTGGCCTTGCGCAATGAAATGAATCTTGAGCTTAATGAAACAAGTATTTTGTTGCAACTCGCTGATGGTCACAAAAGTCCCAGTTGGGATTATTGAGGACCTTTTAGTGAAAGTTGGGGAATTTATTTTCCCTGTTGATTTTGTTGTGTTAGATATGCGGGTTGATAAAGTAACTCCTCTCATTCTAGGTAAGCCCTTTTTTTCCATAGCTGGTGCTTTAATAGATGTGAAAGAGGGGAAGCTTACATTAAGATGGAATGAGGAGAAAATTGTTTTTGATATAAATAGAGCAGTAAAATATCCATATTTGTACGACGATGAAATGTATTTTTCTATTGACTGTATCGATAAGTGTGTGAGTGAGTATAAGCAGGGTTCAAGTTCGAAAGATGAGATGGAGCAAGCACTGGAGCAATGCATGGTCTTAGGAAGTGAAGACCAAGGCGGAAGTTCAACTTGTGAAGGAGGAGAGGAAGAAAATGAATCTCCATTGCAATTGGAAAGTGAAAAGGAGGAGGATTCAAAGGATTGCTTAAATGAATCACCTAACCTCAATCTTAAACCTTTACCTTCTCATTTAAAGTATGTTTTTCTTGATGGTGAACATGACCCTATTATTATTTCTGCTTTGTTGACAGATCAAGAAGAACATGAGACTATTGAGGTGTTGAAGAAGCACTTTTGCAATCACCAATTTGAAACACTTCTTAAGAAGTATGTGGTGAGACATAAGGTGTCTATGCCTTATCATGCACAAACGAGCAGTCAAGTAGAAGTGTCTAATAAGGAGCTTAAGAGAATTCTTGAGAAAACTGTTAGTGTGTCTAGGAAGGATTGGGCTATGAAGTTAGATGATGCTCTTTGGGCATATAGGACAGCTTATAAAACACCGATAGGAAAGAATCATTTGTTGCATGTTAATGAATTGGATGAATTTCATTGGT
>CATIWJ010077715.1:0-27469 GCA_949640765.1 Croton laevigatus | reverse complement strand
TGTTTTCATTTCGACAAAAAAAAATCACTACATACACCACTCAAACTAGTTTTCGACTATAAAAACAACTACCATATACATCAAAATGAAGCTCTTGACATGATAAATCAAGTTATGGCCTTAGTTTTAGCATCAAAACACCATAAGACTTTAAAAAAATTAATTAAAATTTTTGAATCTTTCGATCCAACCCACAACCCTTTTTTTATTTCTTTAATTAAATTGTCAAATTATAATTTAGTACCTATTAATTTAAAAAGTAATTAATTAATTAAATTCATATTAATTAAAGGAAAATACTGTTAATTTTTTAAAAATTAACAGAATATTGGTCAGTATTTAACAGAAGTATAAAAATATAGGGCGGAATTCAAATATAAGGACAAAAAAGTTTCCGCAACAGGAGGTTGGTTACCACTTATTTAATAAATATTTTTTAAAATTTACATTGTTTACGTATTTTTCAAAATTTATATTGTTTAGAATAAAATATTTAAAATAATAATAGTAATATTTTATTTTTATTTTATCAAATTAAGAATTTTTAGTATATTTTAGGTTTTTATTAATATTAATAAATTTTTATATTATAATAGTGAATTTTTATATTCTGATTTGACAATTATTAAGTATGAAATTGGTGTTGTTGGCAAAAAATTCAAAGTGAAATGAAATTTAGCACCAAAATTGCAAAAAGGGTAAAAATGAAAATCCAAATCAACTTGAGGGGTCATTCTGTAATTTTTTCAACGGTTAGACGTTAAAGTTAACAACGCGGTGCTATATTATTATTTTTGGCCAAACAGTTCATGCTTTTTAGCACGTCTGCTAAAATACGATGGTAAAATAATATTTATGACCAAAATTTAATGCTAAAATAGTATTGATCCCATTTAATAATTATAAATTTGTGGCATGTGAAACATCGCCATTTTAATTTTTTTTTATATGAATTAATTCTGAGGGACGCATCTCAATTTTGAAGTTACTTATATAGCCCAATTTATAAAAAGATCTCATTTAATATTATAATTAGGATACTTTGCTTTAAGTGGTGGTTTGAATTGGAGTTTAATGATTTTTGTGATATTCATATGTAGATACTATAAATTCAATAAAATTCTGAATTATTATATGTTTAGTTAAAAAAATAAATACAGAACTGTTACAGCTTAATCAAGAGATTGCAGGTTCGATCATTAAGAATGTAACACATTGAGAACTAGAGGCGCTGACTTTAATGATTTCTGTCATGTTTTGATCCTGATTAGTCTGAGACCATTGAACGACCTTAAATGCGGTCATACCCTAAAATGTCAGATGGATTAGTTTAAAAAACCAAATCTGCGTTAATTGTGACTCATCCAGAACATATGTGGTTAATTCAATATAAAAAATCAAATCTACATTTTTCCCCCCCAGATGCACTAATTAAGATGCGACTTAAACTCCATCATCATATGGAAATGAAGTGGAATCAAGCCATTCATCACCATTAATGAAATTTGTTACAGTAAAATCATAAGCATCATAATCATCCATTACATGGTAACCCAACCAGTTCACCCGATTACCCGTTTTAGAGCCCGGTCCATTATTATTATACTCTCCATAATACAACGAATCTGTATCTTCTTCTCCATCTTCTTCATTAGTCCATTTAATCCAACCAGCTTGATCAATAAAACCATCAATGTAAGAATCAAGAATCACTATTGTAGAGTACACTTTCCACGGCCTTCCTAAATAACTTTTAACATTTTTGTCCTTAAACGCAGCGTTTAGTTCTTTTTCGGGCAAAATAGAACAATTTTGTATCGAAATTCCGGTGTTCTCATCGAAGCTATCACGTGATTGGGCGGTGATGACTGTAAATTGACCTTGCAATGGCATTCTTGAAATAATGTTACATCCTTGAAAAATTACAGCTGCATTTCCAAATATGTAATCAATCGAACCTGAAATTTCACACTCTCGATAAAATTGTCGAAATGAGTGTACATATAATGTGTCTTGATAACCATTAATTCTACATCTATATAGTGCTGATAGGTCCGCGTTTACACGAAGAGCAACTGCTTGATGCTTCTCTGGTCCAGCAGTGTTTTCGATTGTTATGTCCCGGGCCAAAAATCCCTCACCTGACACACCTGCAACGTATGTATATGCATACATTAAAAATGTCAAGAGGCTAATGATCTCGACAAATTGATCCGATAATAAATGAAATAAATGAACATAGCTTACCAAAAAAAAAAATTAATCAATAAAATTTTTTTGGATGATGAGTTGCATAACTACATAACGTTATGTAACTCAATCGGTCATACAAATTTTTTTTGAAACATTATTGATTATATATGTCATTTCCTGACACTTACCAAGAGTCGCAGAACCGAAAGTAGTCCAACCATCAACAACACTTCTATTACCTGAAATATATGTGACATCCCTTCCATCTCCAATCAAAACTATATTAGGCTTATTTCTTGGAATATCTACATTTTCTTTATAAACACCTTGTTTAATATAAATAAATATTCTCTCCTCACTATTTCTTGGAGCAAACCTAATAGCATCTCTAATTGTACTAAAATTCCCATTCCCATCAGCAGAAACAGTAAACACTTTACTAGGATCATAATCACCATCATCATCCTGCAAAATCCGACGATCTTTCTTTGATATCCATCGTGGAAAACCTAGAAGGCGGCGATTTTTTCGACCCCTTTTAGGGTTTCTTGGCTTAGGAAGTATTGAAAGAGAATTACTAACATGTTTATAAGTACTAATCAAAGAATCTATTAAAATAGGCTTTAATGGACCTAATGCAGTATTTAATCCTTCTAAACATGTGTTCTTGTTGGTTAATGCGGCACTTAAATATGTTCTTGCATCGGATAATTTCTGATAATCGCCCATTTGAATCCTTGAAAATAATATTTTTCGCAACGAAGACAATGTGATTTCATGTAATTCTCGGCAATCTTGAATTGTTCCTCTTTGTTTTTCAATAATACCATTGTTATTATTATTTGACCCGAGTAGATCGGTTAGGTGTTCGAGATTCTAAATTGCAGTTTGGAGGGTTTGAAGAAGAAAAGAAATTAGGTTTGAATCAATATTTACAGAAATAGAAAGCTTTAATGAGTCAAAACAAGCTTCTGGGTATGGTTTGTTATTGCAAAAGTTTCTAAGTGAAGCAAAATGGGCAGGATCTAAAGATGTGACAGAGAGTTTATTACTGAGAGCTGATGCAGAAATGAAGAAGAAGACTGAAGAAAGAAGAAAAAAGAGATTGTGTATGGAAAAAGCCATTAGAGAGTAATTGCGTTGTTTAACTAAGCTTTGGAGATGATTTATTATATATACACAAAACATTACAGTATATAATTATAAATTATTAGCAGATATTTGTTTTTGGATTCATGCAATCAAATTGCAAAATATAGTGGGTAGGGTAAGGATAAAATTATGCAAAATATTAAAGATTCTAAAAGATTTGGTTTGGTGTATAAGATCTCCTCATACACTAGGTATAGACAAGAATTACCTACTTAAATTTATAATTATAATTTTACAAAATATGAAGATTTTCAAGCAAACTCGGATCATATTTCACGGATCTCAGAGTTTGAAAACTCGTCTCTTTTATAGTTTACTCCTTAAATAAAAGTTGATCATTCAATCTTTGTTGAAGATTTTGCAATAATTAAAAACTGGTGACATGAGAAGCACTACATTGCATAAACTCTCTATTTTCATAAGTAATATAGAGCATAAAATACCAGCTATTATAAAGTATATATATTCTTTGATTCTGTGTATCCCATGCTTCCTGTAAGAGGTTCTTAAGGAAGAACATGTTTAGGCATGATATTTGTAAAAAATTATTATTAAATATATGTATCGCTATAGTTAAATGGATTTTATTTGGTGATTTAGTTAAAGGAGGTTCTTAGGTATGATTTTCATAGCTCTAAACTATGCAATTATACAACAATCTAGCTGTTACAGTTGTTCAATAATTGAAAATTGGTGGCATGAGAAACATTAATATTTGACTTTCTTACAGGGAGGTAAGGGCCGGAGGGGCGTTGGGCCTCATGGTAATTGGGATATGTATTATTAGAATAAATCGAAAATATGTATTTCAAGAACGACTTAGTGGAAGATTCTTTTTAAAATAAAATATTTACCTTGATTCAATCCCTGGTGTATACATTTATTGCCATCAAATATATATTAGATAATTTGCCCTCCAACTCTAATCACATTTAATATATCTTTGGTTCCAAAATTTAACTTTGGATCGTAAACCATGCAAAAATAGATGTTACAAGTGATTACATATATTCATGTATGCAAATTCGTTGATTTATTGACATTAGAAAACCGAGTTCTAAAACGACAGTTTTTACTAATTGAGAATCAATCCTTTCCATAGTTTATGGAAGTGGCAACCCTTCTCTTAAACAAAATTAACAAGATCAAACCTAGTTCGCAAACAACATTTTAATATATTGCAGAGGTTACAGGTTCAAATTATCTTGGGGGTAATTAAAGGGAAAAAGAAAAACCATAAACACAAATAATTAATGCAGCATTATTAATATATACTAACTAGAGAACTACTCCAAATCGCCTTCCACATCCTAAGCTCTCATCCAATATATTCTTTAAATCATATTTATACGCAAAACCCAATTTTGTCAACTTTGAAGTATCCATTTTGATCTCCTTTTCTGGTTCCTCTCCCATAAATATGTATCAAAAGTTATAAACTGTGATTAGCAAGTACTACCTCTGTTTTTCTCATATTTTTACATTCACTATTTCTCCAATACCAATACAAATCCACTTTTCCACCAATACTAATATAGAAATAATAATAAACAATTACTAACCCTTTAAAAAACTTACTTTTTCACCAATACTAATAAAAATAATAATAAATAATTACAAAACTTACTATAAATAAAAATGTAAACAACTTAAAAAAACACTCGAAAACGAAAATGTAAACATCTCATGAAAACGGAGATAGTAATTAAAAATGAATGAATCTCAATCCAGCATTGTAAGCTCATCATTATATGGGCCTGGCCAGTAGCGACCCACATGGTCCATGATTAGACTGTGTATGGCCCATAAGCCCATTATAACTCATACGAAAGAGCAATGTTCCCCCCAAAAATTACAATTGACATCCTTGTAAATACACTAAATTATTAGTAATTAACTGAGAAAGAGTACTTACTTCTCATCTATTTGAAATTCAGGATAATTTTCTGAAAATTAATTTGCAATTTCTCTAGTATTTGTGTTGGTAGCTGAGCAGATAAATCTTCCTTTAATGGATGAATTTCCCATGCAAAAAATAAGCCCTTCACAAACATCATTGGTATGCACAATTGGAATTGAACCCAATATTTGTTCCATGAATCTTAATCCATTGTAGCCTATTAAATTGCCTTTAATTTGTGAATAAACCACTTCTACACTTGCAGGCACATTGGAAAATAGTGTTCCTGCTCCAACTAACCCAATATCAAGAGTTACCACTTCAATTTCATTATACCACAATACCTCTTTCTCTGCCAGAGTTTTCTATTTTGTATAATCCTTTTTGAAAAAAATTAAAAAAAAAAGAAAAGAAAAGTTAAGTTTAGATTTTTGCTTCTACCAATGTTTTTGGACTCAATCTGGTATCTAATGGGTGTTTGGCAAGACTTTAAAGCAGCATGACTTTAAAACAACTTTTAAACACTTTTCAACTTAAAAGTCAGTTATTTATTTGTTTCTTTCATTTTATATTTTTACTTTTAAACGGTTTTTATAACTTGTTTTTATAAACGAGTCAGTCAGTCTGAGTCCAACAACAATGGCAATAGCAAAACCAATAAGAGAGAGAGAGAGAGAGAAGTAATACCATCATATAGTTGTTGTTAAAAGAAAAGGAAAGATGAAGAGGAGTCCAGCAAGATTCATCCATGGATGATTTGAAAGTAATCCTGATGTTCCGGACCGCTAAAAGGGGGATCCAGAGACGGGCAGTCCATTCGGGTGATGGGTCGGTAAATGGGATAGAAAGAGGTACTGAACCGAACCTGCACACAAGCAGAAGTAAAGATCGGGCGAAGCTCTTAGGTAGCCGCTCCGATGCTTAAGTCAGGATTCGCTTAGCTCAGAAAGGAATAATCAGAGAAGCAATAAATGCGATACCTGGCACAGTAATCGAGGTTTGGTATTTATAGCAAGGAGTCCCCTGACGATTGTCATAGTACGGGTTGACAATTCCTGACACTTCCGTAGTACTTTAGATGGTCTTGTCGGCGTACGGTTCTGCAATAGCTCTGACATGACAGTCTCGAAGCGGCTCTGACGTCTACATGACCAATGTCCGGGATAAAAGTCCTAGAGTCGGTCGGGCCAATATAGTAACGTCGCCTTCGGACATCGGACCATAGTCCGAAGTCCGAACTCTTATTCGGACGAGGCGACCCGCATTCCTGAATCGAACCTGTTGGGTGCACAGCTTGATCGATCTATTTAGCTGATTTAAAGGGACGGTGTTATCAAATCCCATCTTCCTCTAATGGCGAAGCTGTTAAAATACTTGAAAGGCATATAAGACGCTTGACGCTCTTTGATTTATTGCAAGTTTCAACTATAATTTTTGCTCCGGCCACCGGTGCTTCAACCATGTACTTATATTGGTTTTGAGCATTCTAACAATTTATATTTACATTAATTTCATAAAAATTGGAAAAAATAACATAAAATCGATTAAGAAAATTACCTCAGAAGTTTTGGAAGGATCAATAAAAGCAGTAGCAAGATGAAAAACAAATTCACACCCATCAATAGCTTTCTCAAACTCAATTGGATTGTAAACATCAGCTTGGAATAAAATTAAGTTGGTGTTTGCTTTAGGAAAAGACTTTAAAAGAGCTACTCTCGATTTGTCTTCTGCAAAATCAAAGAAAATTCATACCGAACGCAAAGAACTGATGGAAGAAGAAGAAAGACATTTGGTACAGTGTAACGCATTGTAATTGCGATTATGTATAATTTATTTTATATTATTGAAAAGAAATTCAAACGATAATGTAACTAAAATGCATTACGGCTCACCAAACTAAATTTTACCTAAATTTCGTAAAGTTGCATGGACAATATACCCTTTCTCTAAGGAGCCAAAATATCCACCACCTCCTGTAACACATACTTTGGTTTCACCTTCCATTATCTCTTCTTCAGTGGTTGGAAATGATAATAGAGTTTGAGATAACTAAAGAATATTTATAGTATTTAATTAGTTATTCCTCGAAAATTTTTTATAGGGAATTTGTTGAAGAATTAATTATTTTTAATTATATTACATGTTGATTTATTTGTCTATACTTTGCTAGAACTAAAGTAATGGAAAATTCAATTTGGAGGACACGAATTTTGACCAAGGTTGACGGAGTCTGTTTTGTCTTTATCTTTGTGGGAAAATAATATTCCCTCCATTATGATAAATTTTTTTATTCTAGAAAGTTTTGGAAAAATTAAGAAATTATTATTATTATTAGCATTTCTATATGTCTCACAGCAGTGAGGCAGCAAAACAATTGGTGATTTTGTTTTTTTTTTTAAATAAACCATAGATTATTTATATTAAGTACCGAGATCAATTTTAGTAGATTGTACTTCATAGAAATTGACTTTATATTATAAATTTTATATAACTGTAAATTCAACGGTATCAATTATTTTATGTTTAATTTATTATAGAATCAAATTCTGTGAATTGTGGGCTATTGAATTAATCTAAGAACTCAATATAAACAATTTACTGTGCGAGTTAAAAAAAAAATTCACCAATTATCTCGCAGCGAACTTTTTTATTAGTTTTACTTTTGATTACGATGAACAATTTTTAATACGTGCAAATCTCGACAGAATCCGACTACTATAGGTGGCAGAAAGTTACCATGGCAGCACCATAAAATTTTTATGAATTTATGTAAAAATATGTATGATGTTATATATAGTACACTTAATTAATTGCAAGTGTGCCTTATATGCAACATTACTAAATTTGAAATTAAAATTTAGAATATGAAAGATTTGCCAGTGTATTAAGCCAATAAACAATTTATAAAATAACTAACAAAAAGAATTTATGGCAAAAGCGAATACACTTGAAAAAAAAATTAAAATAGTCTGAAAATTTTAATGTGATTTGTTTAGTAAATAAGAGCAAGATTTTTTTTTTTTTTTTAAATATGATCTAAGAATGTAATACATACGTACAGTCCCAAGTTTCAATTTCAACGGCTTATCGATTTTCTTGAGTTACAAACTGGATTGAAATACAATCTCAATGTTATGCATAAGCATTGTTAATTAATTAATTCCAATGGGTATGATAAAAAATTAAAATTTTGTCGTATGAAAAAAGAAAAAATTGTGTGACAGGAAGTAGTAAGAATATTATCTTTTCCTCAAAACAAAATATACTTCTTCTTATTAGTTAATCAACTTATAATTATTCTTTTATTTAGATAGGTGTGGAGCGAAAACATGATGTAAAATACAATTATTTTAACTAATGGATCAAACAGAAATAATAGGAGTCTGTCATTTTTTTATATTATTATAAGTTGAGATTTTTATTAATTGAAGAAAGATTATAGGAGTGTACTTAAATATTACAGAAAGTTTGCCATAAAATTTAAATTTCTAAATAGACCCAATTTGACGAGAGAGATAATAAACTCATTGACCATGCTTAGAATATTACAGATATAATATATACCTAAAAGCCTCGGATGTTTGTGAGTCTATCCCTTAAAAAGTAGAAACATGTATTGAATAAACTACATAATTTTTTTTGAAGGAATCAAAAACTCATAAGTGAAGACCTTTACTTCTCATTATACAAAGCAGTCGGGACAACTAATTGAACTAGACTCTGTTGGGAAATAAAATACTATTTTACTATCAATTTAGTGGTACAAAGTTTTAGAAATAAAATCAAATGACAAACAATATTACAACATTAAAAATAACTAGAGAGCTCCCAATTTTCTTCCACATTCAAAACTTTCATCTAAAATCTTCTTCAACTCATGTTTATAAACAAAGCCCATTTCTGTCAATTTTGAAGTATCCAATGAAATATTTATTTCTGACTTTTCTCCCATGAATCTACAATTCAAAAATAATAATAATAATAATAATAAATCTTTTTAAAATATTTAGTACTTACTTGTCATCTACATGGATTTGAGGATAATTTTTTAAAAAATATTTAGCAATTTCCGAAGTAGTTATCTGGGTGGCTGAGCAGAGAAATCGACCTTTGAAAAATGATTTTTCCATACAAAAAATAAGTCCTTGGCAAACATCATCAACATGTACAATAGGAATCCAACCCAATACTTTTTCCAAAAATCTTAATCCAATATAGCCAGCTAAATTCCCTTTAATTTGTGAATAAAGATCCCCTAATCTAAGCGGCACACGAGATAATATAGTTTCTCCTCCAACTAGACCACAGACAAGAGATACCACTTCAAATTTTTCATCATCATCACCTTCTATTTCATTATAGTTTAAAAACTCTTTCTCTGCCATTGTTTTTCCTTTGGTATAATCCTTTCAAAAAATAAAAATTGATAATAAGTCTTGACGCGGATATTCAACCATGAAAACAATAAAAAATAACTTTCATGAAATCGTTCATATACTAAGCCAATTAAATTCTGATAAGAACTGTAATGCGCTAAATTTATAGTTTTTTGTGTACTTTAAAAATTGACAAATCAATTGCCATAAGTAAAATGAAAAATTATTTATCTGCAATCACTATATAGACTAAGCAAACGTATTCCATAGACCAAATCAATAATTTATAGTAGAAATTTCATCATTTTTACGAATCCTTATAATTTCATAGGATGCTAATTAATTTGTTTATTTATTTAGTTTTGCACCAAATTTTTAGCGATTTGATTCATACATTCGGTGCAGGTAACACTTTTTCGTAACACACAGAGAGAGAGAGAGAGAGAGAGAGGGGGTACCATAAAAAAATTATTGCCAAAAGAAAGAGAGAGATCAAGAGGAGTCCAACAAGATTCATCCATGGAAGGTTTGAAAGTAATTCCATCTTCATTTAATGGTGAAGCCGATAGAACAGTTGCAGGATAGATGAGCCTCTTTGCGCTTTTTGATTTAATGCAACTTTCTACTATGCTTTTTGCTCCGGCCACCACTCCTTCAACCATATCTTTGGACTGTATTTTTTAGCATTTTATTAATTACAAGTTATATTTTAATTAACCCTTCCAAATAATTATGTAGTGGAACAGTTATAACACATCAGCAACCTTACAGAAAACAGACACATATTACCTGAGTGGTTTTTGGGGGGATCAATAAAAGCGGTAGCAAGATGAAAAACGAATTCACAGCCATGAATTGCTTTTCAAACTCACTTGGATTGTAAATATTAGCTTCAAATAAGACTAAATTTGTATTTGTATTTGCATTTGGAAGAGATTTCAGAATATTTACTCTGGATTTATCCTCTGCAAAAATCAAAGAAAATTATTAAAACATGTATTGGAAAATAAAGCAAAAATCAAAGAAAATTATTAAAACATGTATTGGAAAATAAAAGAAATTAAGAAAAGAACTGAAGAAAAATACCTAAATTTCCTAAAGTTCCATGGACAATATAGCATTTCTATAACAGTTTCTTAACAAGCAAGGAGCCAATATATCCACCATCTCCTGTAACACAGACTTTGGTTTCAATTTCCACTTTTTTTTTTTTTTAATCTTCTTTTTCATCTAATTCTTATGAGTTTTATTTATAGAGCGATTCTGAAATTTCATTATCAACTGCCCATCAAACATAAAATAAATATTTATGTATCGTTATGCATATATTTTGCAGTAGAAAGCGATTAGTGGTAGGTGCATCTGCGATTTTATTAATAAAAAGAAAAAGTAACTACCATATAAAAGATAAATGGATTAAAATATGAAATGATTACACAAGCACTACCATATAAAAGATAAGACAGGAAGAAGGAAGAGAGTAGAGAAGAACACGGCTAATCTCCCCATAAGCTTTAATGGATTAAAATATGAAATGATTACACTAGCATGATTAAAAATATCAAAGCAAAAACATTATTGTAATTACGAATTATTGCTCTTCTGATTCCTGTTAATAAAAGGGACAAAATAAATGAACAACAAAATGTGGTCCTGTAGTGTTCAAACGTTTTGTTTATCTAAACCTATAACCAAACGTTTTGTTTGTGGAAAACCCGGTATTAAACCTATATTTGACATGGAAAAATTCTGTTTGTCATTATTCGAAAAGGCTATTTTTGTATTAATTGTTTATCTTTTGTTTGTAACTGTTTACTATATGATGATATCAATTTTTTTTTTTTTTTAAGGCTATTTTAGTTATAGAATGGTCACTTTTCCATTTTTCATTAACTGTTTATCTTGTGTTTATAATTGTTTACTAGATACTCTTTGTTTATTATAATTTATCATTTGTTTATCATTATTTTTTATTTATTTGTTACTGTTTATTATCTGTTTAAAACCAATTGAATACTAGTTCAATAATTTTTTTTAGGAAAACTTCAATATATTTATAATCTCTAATTATATTGTGCATAATTGTTTACCATATGCTTTTTGTTTACTATACTTTATTATTTATTAATGTCTTTATTATATTTATCAATGTTTATTATATGTTTAAAACTTGTTGAATAGTAACTCAATATGCTCACAATCATATCATGAATATATATATATATATATATATATATATATATATATATATATATATAAGTGTCTATTTTCATTTAGAGATACAACATAAATATATATAAATATTAATTAAAAGACACCCAATCCCTTTCCACTTCCTAAACTTTCATCTAAAATCTTCTTTAAATCATATTTATACACAAAACCCATTTATGTAAGCTTTGAATTATCCAATTTGATTTCTCTTTCTTGCTCTGGCTCTCCGATAAATCTAAAATAAAAAATAAATTAATTAATTTCCTACTAAGCAATAAGAGCGGGTTAATCAACCTCATATATCATAAGCTCATAACACATACATAATTTAAATTAATGAAAAATAATACAATTTACCTCTCTTCTATCTTGTAATCCAAAACACTTTCAGAGTAATAATTTGCAATTTTTTTAGTAGTTGTTTTCGTCGTTGCACATAAGAATCGAACTTTGATGAATGATTTTTCCGTACAAAAAATATGTGCATTGCAGACATCGTCCACATGCACCATAGGAATTAAGCTCAATAGTTGTTCCAAAAATCTTAATCCAGTGTAGCTTTCTAAATTGCCTTTAATTTGTGAAAAAATTGTACGTACGCTTAATGGCACATTTGATAAGATTATTTCTCCTCCAACCAAACCACAAACAAGACTTACCACTTCTACATTATCACCATTGTTGTACTTCAAAACCTCTTTCTCCGACGATATTTTTCCTTTGGTGCAATTCTTTGGAAACATAGAAAAAATATATTACCTCTGTTTCTAAATTGGTGAGACTTTACTGTTTCATCCAAAACTTTTTTAAATTTTTTCTCCCTAAAAAGCCCTTAAAAAAGAAGAGAGAGAATACTTATTTTTCAAATATCTTCTACCAAAAGGACGCTGACGCTAGCAAAGAGGGGCACCGAGGGGCGCCTCTGTCAGATAAAGAAATGATGGATTGCATGTCAGTTATTAATTTGTCAGTTATTTTTCCACCCAATATAAATTTTGAGTGCATATCAGACATTATGCACCATTTTATATGAAATGTATTGGAGATATTAGCTACATTTCTTACAAAATGCATCCATTTTGTGCACATCTGACACCTAGACTAACTTCTTCCTTTATCCACGCATTTTCTCTCTCTTCTTGTCTCCATTGTCAACGCCTTCAAATTTCAGTTTTTTCTCTCTTTCTCTCTCCATTTTCTTTGGCTGTGCATGTCATAAAGCCCATTAAATAATTTTTTTTTCTCCCTCCACTAAAAGACAAAGGGCAAAATCGTCATAAATCTACCTAAAATATCAAAAGTCTCAACTATTTTAAAATAACAAAAAGCCCTAAAGTCTAATCAATTTAGAAACGGAGGTAGTATATATTACATTGACTCCTACTAATCATTAAAAGTGAAATTATAGTAAGTGTTATTAAACAACTGCTTCTAACGTGTCTTTATACTGTTTTTTAAACACTCAAACAACAAATATATATTTCAATATTAATTGATAATCAACTAATTATTCCTAAGCCTCAAAATTCTCTACACAAATTACGAAATTTTGATTATATATCATAAATTATAACGATTGTAAATTTAACTGTACAAATTTGGTTTGTGCCTATTTTATAATACAGATTCAAATTTCACAAATGGTAACCGATGTGAATCAAGCCACTTATTGCCACTAGTGAAATTAGATAACCTAAAATTATAGGTAACATAAGTATCCCTAACTCAATTAAATCCACCCACCATTCACAGATAATGATGTTGGAAGCCTAACAAGCGGCGATTATTGCTACCATTCACGGAATTTTCTGGCTTAGGAAGCATCGAAAATATGTAGTTAAGTACTTGCTTCTGTGGGGTAATGAACGGAGAAAGAAGAGGTTTTGAAGCCGTTAAAGCGTCTAAAAAAATTAGATAATTTTTGGATAGAATCTCGTGCACTCGTATTTTGTGTCGGAGTAAAGTTTGATGAAGATTTTGCGGCGGATTCAAGATTATTTATCGCTTGATTAATTGTTTGTATAAAATTAGACAAATCTGGTGAATTAGGTGACATATTAATATTTTGGAAAGGAGTAAGACGAGAAATGGCTTGATCAACAGCTTGGCCAATGGGGTCGGTTGAAGACCGGTTAGTGGAAAGTTGAGCTAATGTTGGATCAAAGGGAAAAAAGGAAGCAGATTAAAGAAATTAGAAAGAGCAAATTTCTGAAGGAAAAAACCATTAAGTTGTATATGTGTTTGATTAATTAAAGAGTTTGATGAATCACAATAGCTATAATAGTTGCTTTATATAGATTTTAATTTTTTGATTAATGCAAATAAACTACATATTATCATACATTCTTATTTTATTATAATTATTAGAAGAGAATGGTTCTGCACGATCTGCTAATTGCAAATTCAAGTTTGGTATTGACTTCATGCATACGTATATTTCTATATGCATATGATTTGAATTTTTATTAAGCTGCTTCATGTAGGAGATTCTCTGAAAAATAGCAAATGAGGATTTGTAGGCTTCATTTTCATCTCTCTAATAATGCTCGCACATGAAGCATTTTTTTTTTAAAGAGTGAGCACATGAAGTTGAATTTCAAGAGATTTTTTTTCTTTAAATAATCTAAATATTTTTTTGACTATTTTAAATAATGTGCGCATTTGAGTTTTTCAAAAATTAATTGATAGTATTTGACATCAGATTTTGCTTCTATAGGAATACTATAACTAATTACAAAAATGAAAACCATATTTTAATTAAAAAATAACTTTATTACTACTAATATAATTTCTTACTAATTAGTTCACATTTTTCAAATTGAATTCCCTTCTATTAAATTAATTAATAGATAATAAAAATCTATTAATCTAGTATTGCATTTTAGTTAGAAAATATAAAATAAAATAATATTAATATTAGTAATATATTTTGAATTAAAAAATTTAAATTCTAATATTAAATAAATCAAATGGTTTAATGAAACTTCTGTGTAAGTTAATTTTATGTTCCAATATTATAATATTATATTGTACTTTTAATGTAAATTATATATAATTTAAAGAAATTTATATTTTCCTATAGAAATACGATTATTTTTAGAAAATCTTTTAACCATAAAAATAAAAATTTATTACAAATGTATGAATTTTTATGATGAATTCAAAGTTTAAGAAAGTTTTAAAAATCAAATAGTTATAAAGGAAATGAAATTTAAATTCTAATAATATTACTATTATCATTAGTTTTCTAATTATGATATTATACTACAATATGTATTATAATTGATTTTACATTATTAAATATAACCAATTATATATATTTTTTAAGTACTTTATCTACTTACTCAATTTTAGTTTAAGTAAAGATATAATGAGAAAAATATTTAAGTCATAGATTATATTAAAATTTTGATTCTTTATTCATAAAAATCGCAGATAAATGAGATCAGAAAAGATAATAATATTATATTTAAATATGATGACAATGGCTCATCGAAAAAAGTACTATAACAAGGAACATCTAAAACATGTATAAACATTTTTACGAAACTACTAAATAAATTAATTAATACAATATATTATTTTTATTATTTATCTAATTAATGAATATTAGTTCATAACTTAAAATATTTTATTTTAATTATTAACAATCATAAATTTTTAAGTAATCTTGTAGTTAAAATTATCATAAAATATTCATATAATTAATAAATTTAATTAACTAAAAATAATAAAATTGACTAATGAGTTTCTAAAATAATATAAATATATGAATAAACAAATTTATTTCCTAAAATTTTATTTTTAGAAAAAATCTAAAAATTTAATCATATTCATATAATTAATAATATTTCTAAAATTTTTTTTACTTAATGGCAGATAAGAATTTAATATTTTTATATAAATTTTATTATTGTCAACAAGAATATAAAATGAGTTAATGCTTCCAACGCATGCTAAGAAAATATCTATAAAAGAGCAAATGGGAGGGGACAATGGATTCACCCAAAATGCTCCTATAAAATCTATATTATCGAGGGTAAAGTTGTCTATATATAATTATTTATAATAATTAATTAAATTCAAACCATGTTCTAATAAGAAATACTATATTATTCATATTTAATCAATTATATTCAAATTATATTCTAATAAGTAATATTATTAGGGAATATTATTTTAAGGGATTTGAAACCAAATAACATATTTTAAAAACTAATAGGTACTACATTGCACAAAGTTTTCAAATTGTAGTCAATAGCACATTTTTGGAAAAAAAATTTCCAAAAATGCCCCAATTTCAAAAAAAAAAAACTCAAAAAATTTTAATTTTTTTGGTCAACATTTTCACCGACACCGAACCTCGACGGACATCCGTCGGAATGGGTAGGCTCGACTCATCTTATATACCATGGTATATAGATATATGGCTTGTATATCCGGTATATAGCTCATATTTGAACCCATGACCTTTAGAAATAACAAAACACACATTTTTATTGTGCCACAAGCCAAATTATATCTTACTATTATATTAAATTATATATATGGCATACTCTGTCAGACCTGCACTTTTATTCAACTGACTCCTGTTAGAGCATAGTTGGACGGTCGCCGAAATTTTCACCCATCACCAGAAATTGGCTAATGCAACCTGTATTTTATTTCCTATAATATAACTATTTTTTGAATTTTCCAAAAAAAAAAAAAATCTTTTTCTTAACATGTATTTTAGTTTTATTGGACCGATGCTGTGCCAATACCAATACAATAGGATTAGTTAGTACAATGGTTTCATTATATAATATCTCTAATGTCAGTTGGAAGTGTTAATAATATGAACTCACACCGAATAGTGATAAGACATATGATGGATTTAACTAGGTGTGGTTTTAATATAAGCCAACTGATAAGTTTTGTGCAAAATCAATCTATATATCATTACGTGTATAAGCTTGGTACCGGTGAAGACTTTCATTATTGATTGTTATTATGTATTTTTTTTACAAATATTTGACACATTATTATTTTAAAACATAATTTTTTGAGGGCATATTTAAGTTTAAAAAAAAAAAAAGTTGAAAGCCTTAAATTTTTAGCTGCCAAAAGGCTGTTGAGCCAGTAATTATATAGTAGAATAGTGACGACACGTCATCCGCTAACTTGTCGTAACCAATAAATAGAATTAATATACTTGACTTTAATTTCAATTATTAAAAAAAATTAATAATAAATAACTGTATTAAATATAACATTATTTATTCATAGGTAATTGAAATTAATGACACGTGCTTTAATTATATTTGTTAGTTACAGCAAGTTAACGGATGACGTGCCGTCACAGTTCCATTATATAATTTTTTGTTGAGCCAGCCTTGTAAGCGGGCCAGATCGAGAGTTGTAAACTTGTAGTGCCTAGCCAAAGTTGTGATTTAATCTTAGCTTAAAATTCAAAATTGGAGTGCAATTTATCCCATTTAGGGATGTTCTATTACAAATTCAAAAACATTTAAGTTCACCAATAAAAACAAAGCTGATAATGAAATTTTATTAGCATTTTATGAAATTCAATTCAATATCTTATTATTTTAAATTAAAACACATCAAATATTGTTACATAAATGAATTCAACTGAATTCATATTTTAAATTAAAATACATTTTAGTAGAAACCGATCGATATGCAGATCAAGTTGTTTATTGGAAATACAAGAAAATCATAGCCATCATATATCATAGATCCGTCACTCTGTAATCGGAGGCCCGGTAATCGGAGTCCCTAACAAGCGGCGATTATTACCACCATTTAGAGGCTTGGGAAACAATGAAAGTATACTAGTGAGTAATTGTTTTTGTTGGGCAACAAATGGTGCAAGAAATTTATTCTGAGCCAGAGTGTCGAAAAACTTTGATAATTCTTGGAGAGAATCTCCAGCTCCTGCAATTTGTGTCTGAGTAAAGCTTGACAATGATTGTGCAGCAGAGTTGACATCATTCATTGCTTCAGTAATTGTTGGAAAAAAATTAGGGAAGTTAGGGGAACTAGGTATTATATTTTGGAAAGGACTAAGACGAGAAATGGCTTGATTAACAGCTTGGCTTATGGGGTCGGTGGTCGAAATTTGAGCTGATGTTGGATCAAAGAAGGAAACGAAGAAGATTAAAGAAATAAGAAAGAACAAATTTCTGAAGGAGAAAGCCATTGGGTTTAAGTGTGTTTGATTAATTAAGAGTTGGATGAATCACAAGAGCTATACTAGTTGCTTTATATAGATTTTAATTTTTTTGATTAATGCAATTAATTGCTAATTGCAAAATTAAGTTATTATAAAAAACTTAATATTTTTGCCTTCGATAATAAGCTGTAAGTTTCTGAGGCATTATTTTCGCTCTCTTTACATATCCCATGCTTGGTGTAAGAGATTCTCTGGAAAATATTTTGCATGATCATGCAAAATTATTATTTAGCAAAAGAGGGTTTTTAGGCTTGATTTTCGTCTCACTAAACCAATGATGTGCACATGAAGATGAATTCCAAAAGAATTATTTTTTTAAATAATCTAAATTATAAGTTGTTTAATTTAATAATTATAAATTTGTGGCAACTGAAACATCACCATTTTAATTTTTTTTTATATGAATTAATTCTGAGGGATGCATCTCAATTTTGAAGTTACTTATAGCCCAATTTATAAAAAGAATACATCCCATTTAATATTACAATTAGGATACTTTGCTTTAAGTGGTGGTTTGAATTGGAGTTTAATGATTTTTGTGATATTCATATGTAGATACTATAAATTCAATAAAATTCTGAATTATATATTTAGTTAAAAAAATAAATTCAGGACTGTTCCAACTTAATCAAGAGATTGTAGTTTCGATCGTTGAGAATGTAACACCTTGAGGGCGAGAGACGCCGACCTTAATGATTTATGTCATGCTTTGATCCAAATTAGTCTGAAACCGTTGAATGACTTTAAAGGCAGTCATACCATGAGACTTTAGATGAATAATAAAAAAAATAAATGCATATGTTTAAAATATATTGTTCAAATAAAATTAAATAATTCATATTATAACAGTCAAGAATATGTTGAAGTTTCACAATTCATAAAAAATATGAAATTAAGATTATGATGAAATTTAAGAAATATGTAAATTAATGAAATGCTTGGTGATGAAAATTAATGTTAAAATGGTAATATTTTAACAGATTAATTTGTTTAGCTGACCACCATCCTTATAAATCTTTATAACATATTAGGTACTTATTCAATTAAAATATTTAATATTTGTATTTATACATTGAAAAAAAAAAAGCAGTTATATTTAGAATTACTTACTCCGAACTTCTATTCTTCAAAGATAATTAAATGGACATTGAGAAATCGCTTTAGTAAAAGAAATTCTCACAAAATTCAAATACCATATCATAAAAAATTATAAGAATTTGACAAATTAATTGAATTAACCAGTTAACAATTTTTAGTTCTTTCTAAAATCGGTCAACTCCAAAATCAAGCAAATTTAGACTAGCTAATATAAAAAGTCAAACCTAACCCAAGGTATATGTGAGTTGGTAAAGGTAGGGGTGTGCAAAAAGAGGGCAGACCCGAATAACCCGATCCGACCCAATGTGATCGGGTAGGATTAGTCGGGTTATTATAGTCGGTTCGGGGGAGAAATATTGATTTTTCGAATTTCGGGTTGGTCGGATTCAGTTCAGGTTAACCCGAACCTGACCGATGCACATTTTAATGGTATGTTTATTTTAATAGAGTTGGGCCCTGAAATTTTCGGGTTGTTCAGGTTAGAGCCCCAAATATATAATAAATATATAATGGGTCGGTTCGAGTGGTAAAAGATAGGTATTTTCGGGTTTCAAGTTGGTCACGTTCATTTTGGGTTAACCCAAACCCGATCGATGCACTAGGTAAAAGGCTTTTCTAGCTTAAGTGAGGATGTGGATTCAAACCCCTCACGTATGCAGCCGTTTAAAACTTGGGGTTGGAGTTTTCCCTCTCAAAAGAAACCTATCCGACCCAAACGAGGATTAGTTTAAATAAGGCTATGGCATAAAGGTGCCATCCATAATTGTTTAATCCAATATAAAAAATCAAACCTACATTTTTCCCCCCAAATGCACTAATTAAGATGTGACTTAAACTCCATCATCATATGGAAATGAAGTGGAATCAAGCCATTCATCACCATTAATGAAATTTGTTACATTAAAATCATAAGCATCAATCATCCATTACATGGTAATCTGATCAGTTCACCCGATTACCCATTTTAGAACCTGGTACATTATTTTTAAACTCTCCATAATACGACGAACCTGTATCTTCTTCTTCATCTTCCTCATTAGACCATTTAATCCAACCAGCTTGATCAATAAAATGATCAATGTAAGAATCATGAATCACCGTTGTAGAGTACACTTTCCACGGCCTTCCTAAATAGCTTTTAACATTTTTGTTATTAAATGCAGCGTTAAGTTTTTTTCTAGCGAAATAGAACAATTTTGTATCGAAATTTCGGTGTTCTCATATGAGCTATCATGTAATTAGGCGGTGATGACCATAAATTAACCTTGCAAATGGCATTCTTGAAATAATGTTACATCCATGAAAAATTACAGCTGCATTTCCAAATATGTAATCAATCGAACCCGAAATCTCGCACTCTCAATTGTCGAAATGAGTGTATGTATAATGTGTCATGATAACCATTAATTCTACATCTGTATAGTGCTGATAGGTCCGCTTTTAAGCGAGGAGCAACCGCTTGATGGTTCTCTAGTCTAGTAGTGTTTTCGATTGTTATGTCCCGGGCCAAAAATCCCTCACCTGACACACCTACAACATACGTATATGCATACATTAAAAATGTCAAGGGGCTAATGACCTCGACAAATTGAATCGATAATAAATGAAATAAATAAACATAGCTTACTAAAAAAATAATTAATAAAATTTTTTTGGATGATGAGTTGCATAACTATATAACGTTGTGTGACTCATCGATTGTACAAAATTTTTTTAAAACACGATTAATTATGTGTTGTTTCTCGACACTTACCAAGAGTCGCGAAACTGAAAGTAGTCCAACCATCAACAACACTTCTATTACCTGAAATATATGTGACATCCCTTCCATCTCCAATCAAAACTATATTAGGCTTATTTATTGGAATATCTACATTTTCTTTATAAACACCTTTTTTTTAATATAAATAAATATTCTTTCCTCACTATTTCTTGGTGCAAACCTAATAGCATCTCTAATTGTACTAAAATTCCCATTCCCATCAGCAGAAACAGTAGACACTTTACTAGGATCATATTCACCATCATCATCCTGCAAATCCGACGATCTTTCTTCGATATCCATCGTGGAAAACGTAAAAGGCGGCGATTTTTTCAACCCCTTTTATGGTTTCTTGGCTTAGGAAGCATTGAAAGAGAATTACTAACATGTTTATAAGTACTAACCAAAGAATCTACTAAAATAGGCTTTAATGGACCTAATGCAGTATTTAATCCTTCTAAACAAGGGTTTTTGTTGGTTATTGCGGCGCTTAAATATGTTCTTGCATCGGATAATTTCTGATAATCGCCCATTTGAATCCCCGAAAATAATATTTTTCGCAACGAAGACAATGTGATTTCATTTAATTCTTGGCAATCTTAAATTGTTCCTCTTTTTTTTTCAATAATACTATTGTTATTATTATTTGACCCGAGTAGATCGGTTAGGTTTTCGAGATTCCAAATTGCAGTTTGGAGGGTTTGAAGAAGAAAAGAAATTAGGTTTGAATCTACATTTACCGTAATAGAAAGCTTTAATGAGTCAAAACAAGCTTCTGGGTATGGTTTTGTTATTGCAAAAGTTTGTAAGTGAAGCAAAATGGGTAGGATCTAAAGATGTGACAGAGGGTTTATTACTGAGAGCTGATGCAGAAATGAAGAAGAAGATTGAAGAAAGAAGAAAAAAGAGATTGTGTATGGAAGAAGCCATTAGAGACTAATTGCGTTGATTAACTAAGCTTTGGAGATGATTTATTATATGTACACAAAACATTACAGTATATAATTATAAATTTTCAATAGATAAGTAGATATTAGTTTTTGGATTCATGCAATCAAATGGCACAATATAGTGGGTAGGGTAAAGATAAAATTGTCTAAAATGTTAAAAATTCAAAAATATATATGATTAGTTTAGGTATAAATAAGAATTTTTTCCAATATAACATATGCTACCTACTTAAATTTACAATTATAATTTTACAAAAAAATAAAGATTTTCAAGTAACCTCGGATCATATTTAATAGGTGTTAGATTTTAAAAATTCGTCTCTTTTATAGTTTACTCCTTAAATAAAAGTTGATCATTCAATCTTTGTGAACAATTAAATATGTTAGGAGATACATATAGAGGTTAAAGATACAGGGGTGTGTATCTTTATATATATTCCTCTAAGAATTAATGTTGAAGATTTTGCAATAATTAAAAACTAGTGACATGATCAGAAGCACTACATTTGCATAAACTCTCTATTTTCATAAGTAATATAGAGCATAAAATACCAACTATTTTAAAGTATATATATTCTTTGATTTTGTGTATCCCATGCTTTCTGTAAGAGGTTAAGAACATGTCTAGGCATGATATTTGTAGAAAATTATTATTAAATAGATAAATCTCTATAGTTAAATGGATCTTATTTGGTGATTTAGTTAAAGGTCTTAGGTATGATTTTCATAGCTCTAGACTATGCAATTATACAACAATCTAGCCGTTACATTTGTTCAATAATTGAAAATTTGTGGTATGAGAAACATGAACATTTGACTTTCTTGTATCCAATAATGTTCAAGTCAATATTAATCTGACATGACCGACGTGTAATTAGACCGAAGTCTGACTGCACAAATTTATAAAATGATATGTCTAACTGTTTTTGTCAACTACTTAGGTCCACATTCACCAGTCTAAAATGGTTAATCCAAATTAACTAAGTAATTAGGTGGTATAACTTATAAATCATATCAAATTTCAATAATGGGATCTTACATTATCATTTTTTAATTTAGGAAAATTTAGAAAATTCAATAAAATTACATCAAATATATCGTAGGTAATTTGCCCTCCAACTCTAATCGCATTTAATACTACATCTTAGGTTCCAAAATTTAACTTTGGATCGAAAACCATGCACCCATGCAAAAATAGATGGTATACGTGATTGCGTAAATTCATGTATGCAATTTTGTTGATTTATTGAACCGAGTTCTAAAATGACAGTTTTTACTAACTGAGAATCAGCCGTTTTCATAGTTTATAGAAGTGGCAACCCTTCTCTTAAACAAAATTAACAAGATCAAACCTAGTTCGCTAATAACATTTAATACAAGAAAATCCATAAACACAAATAATTATTGCAGCATTATTAATACTAATAACTAGAAAACTCCAAATCGCCTTCCACATCCTAAGCTCTCATCCAACATATTCTTTAAATCATGTTTATACACAAAACCCAATTTTTTCAACTTTGAATTATCCATTTTGATCTCCTTTTCTGGTTCCTCTCCCATAAATCTGTATCAAAAGTTATAATCCGTGATTAGCAAGTGATTAATTACGAATTAATCTCAATCCAGCATTGTAATCTCATCATTATATGGCCTGGCCATTAGCGACCCACATGGTTCATGATTAGACTGTGTATAGCCCATAAGCCCATTATAACTCATATAAAAGAGCAATGTTCCCCCAAAATTACAATTCACACCCTTATAAATACACTAAATTATTAGTATTTTTTTTTTAACATAAATTGTTACTAGTAATTAACTGAGAAAGAGTACTTACTTCTCATCTATTTGAAATTCAGGATAATTTTCTGAAAAATAATTTGCAATTTCTCTAGTATTTGTGTTGGTAGCTGAGCAGATAAATCTTCCTTTAATGGATGAATTTTCCATGCAAAAAATAAGCCCTTCACAAACATCATTGGTATGCACAATTGGAATTGAACCCAATATTTGTTCCATGAATCTTAATCCATTGTAGCCTATTAAATTGCCTTTAATTTGTGAACAAACCACTTCTACACTTGCAGGCACATTGGAAAATAGTGTTCCTCCTCCAACTAACCCAATATCAAGAGTTACCACTTCAATTTCATTATACCGCAATACCTCTTTCTCTGCCAGAGTTTTCCCTTTTGTATAATCCTTTTTAAAAAAAATTGAAAAAAGAAAGAAAAGTTAAGTTTAGATTTTTGCTTCTACCAATATTGTTGGACTCGATTTTGTATCTATAGTGGGTGTTTGGCATGACTTTAAAGTAGCTTTTAAACACCTTTTAACTTAAAAGTCAATCATTTATTTGTTTCTCTCATTTTTATATTTTTACTTTTAAACGATTTTTATAATTTGTTTTATAAACCGGCCAGTTGAGTCTGAGTCCAACAACAATGGCAATGGCAAAACCAATGAGAGAGAGAGAGAGAGAGAGAACTAATACCATCATATAGTTGTTGTTAAAAGAAAAGGAAAGATGAAGAGGAGTCCAACAAGATTCATCCATGGAGGATTTAATAGTAATCCCATCTTCCTCTAATGGCGAAGCTGTTAAAATACTTGAAGGGTATATAAGACGCTTGACGCTCTTTGATTTAATGCAAGTTTCAACTATAATTTTTGCTCCGGCCACCGGTGCTTCAACCATGTACTTATATTGGTTTTGAGCATTCTAGCAATTTATATTTACATTAATTTCATAAAAATTAAAAAAAAATAAAATAAAATTGATTAAGAAAATTACCTCAGAAGTTTTGGAAGGATCAATAAAAGCAGTAGCAAGATGAAAAACAATTTCACACCCATGAATAGCTTTCTCAAACTCAATTGGATTGTAAACATCAGCTTGGAATAAATTTAAGTTGGTGTTTGCTTTAGGAAAAGATTTTAAAAGAGCTACTCTGGATTTGTCTTCTGCAAAATCAAAGAAAACTCATACCGAACCGAAGGAAGAATAAGAAAGACATTTGATGCAGTGTAACGCATTGTAATCGCGATTATGTATAATTTATTTTGTATTATTGAAAAGAAATTTAAACGATAATGTAACTAAAATGCATTACGGCTCACTAAATTAAACCAAATGTTACCTAAATTTCGTAAAGTTGCATGGACAATATAGCCTTTCTCTAATAGTTTCTTAACAAGCAAGGAACCAATATATCCACCACCTCCTGTAACACATATTTTGGTTTCACCCTCCATTATCTCTTCTTCAGCGGTTGGAAATGATAATAGAGTTGGAGATATACAAACACAACCCCACTAAAGAATATTTATAGTATTTAATTAGTTATTCTTCGAAAATTTTTTATAGGGAATTTGTTGAAGAATTAATTATTTTTAGTTATATTAGATGTTGATTTATTTGTCTATACTTTACTAGAACTAAAGTAATGGAATATTCAATTTGGAGGACACGAATTTTGACCAAGGTTGACGGAGTCTGTTTTGTATTTATCTTTGTGGGAAAATAATATTCCCTGCATTATGATAAAAATTTTTATTCTAGAAAGTTTTGGAAAAATTAAGAAATTATGATGAGTCTGAAAGAAAAATCTCTTATAATCATAAAAATAAGGCCCTATGAAAGAAAATTAATGAAAAATTTTAGACATTTGACAAAAATATTTAAATATTTAACAGAAATAATTAGAAAAATTAATGACTTTATTGAGAATAGCTGAAATTTTTTTTCCCACCTGATGGAAGAAGTAATAAGTTAACAAGAATTAGCTGGAAATTTTTTTTCTTCTATCTGACGGAAAAGATAAAGAATTTATGAAAAATAATAAATTTTTTTAATCTGAATATCCAAAATGATAAAAGCCCTGTAAAAATATTCTGTTTACATAGCTTAATCAATATGCTTTATTATTTTTTTTAGTTTTACTTTGTAGTCCGATGATAAATTTTTAATAAGTGCAAAACACGATGAAATCCGACTACCATAGGGGGCAGAAAGTTACTATGGCAGCACCGTAAATTTTTTATGAATTTGTGTAAAAATATGTATGATGTCATCTATAGTACACTTAATTAATTGCAAGTGTGCCTGATATGCAACATTACTAAATTTATAATTTGAAAGATTTTCCAGTGTATTAAGCCAATAAACAATTTTTAAAATAACTAATTAAAAGTATTTATGGCAAAAGTGAATATACTTGAAAAAAAAATTTAAACGGTCGGGATCATGAAGTTGGAATCGCTAGTAATCGCGGATCAGCATGCCGCGGTGAATATGCACCCGGGCCTTGGTTTGGTGAATAAGAGCAAGATTTTTTTAAATATGATCTAAGAATATAATACATACATACAGTCCCAGTATTTTTATCGATTTTCTTGGGTTATAAACTGGATTGTAATACAATCTCAATATTATGCATAAGCATTGTTAATGAATTAATTCCAATGGGTATAAAAAAAAATTAAATATATTGGAAAAAAGGATTGACATAAGCCTCAAATCTAATATCTCAATTTTTAAAAAAGAGGTGTCTTACCACTAGACTACTCTCTTGGATTTAATATACTTAATATCTTTTTCTCAAAAGTAAATATATTTCATATTAATTAATCAACTTATAATTATTCTTTTATTTAGATAGGTGTGGAGCGAAAACATGATGTAAAAATACAACTATTTTAACTAATGGATCAAACAGAAATAATAGGAGTCTGTCCTTAAAAAAGTACAAACATGCTTTGAATAAACTACATTATAGGAATCAAACAGTCAAAACCTTTACTTTCTCATTATACAAAACAATCGGAAAAACCAATTGAAACGAGATTCAGTTGGCGAGTAAAATACTATTGTATTATCAATTTAGTGGTACATAGTTTTAGAAATAAAATCAAATGACAAACAATATTACAACATTAAAAATAACTAGAGAGCTCCCAATCTTCTTCCACATTCAAAACTTTCATCTAAAATCTTCTTCAACTCATATTTATAAACAAAGCCCATTTCTGTCAATTTTGAAGTATCCAACGAAATTTTTAGTTCTGACTTTTCTCCCATGAATCTACAATACAAAATAATAATAATAATAATAATTTTATGATAAATCTTTTTGAAAAAGAAAAGAAAAGAAATATAAAGCACGTGGAAAAATATTTAGCAATTTTCGAAATAGTTAATACTTACTTGTCATCTATATGGATGTTAGGATAATTTTTTGAAAAATATGTAGCAATTTCCGAAGTAGTTATCTGGGTAGCTGAGCAGAGAAATCGACCTTTGAAGGATGATTTTTCCATACAAAAAATAAGTGCTTCGCAAACATCATCGACGTGTACGATAGGAATTGAACCCAATAATTTTTCCAAAAATCTTAATCCATTATAGCCAGCTAAATTCCCTTTAATTTGTGAATAAAGATCCTCTAAGCTAAGCGGCGCACGAGATAATATAGTTTCTCCTCCAACTAGACCACAAACAAGAGATACCACTTCAAATTTTTCATCATCACCACCTTCTATTTCATTATAGCTCAAAAACTCTTTCTCTGCGATTGTTTTACCTTT
>CATIWJ010077714.1:0-14502 GCA_949640765.1 Croton laevigatus | reverse complement strand
AAGCATATTTGGAGCCTTTTTGTTGTAAAGAGAGGACACAATATTATCAGCAGGATTAGAAATTAGAGTACCAACAGCTCCAGAAACATGTCCTGCCAAACATGTCACTCCAAGCTGTTCAACTCTAGAGCAATCTTGCTTTCTCTTTTGAATAATGTTGTGATATATCAAGTCAACCGAATGTTCAAATGTTGAAAACATTACCATAGAAACTGCCAATTAACATATTATAATAGTCAAAGTCAAACCTAAAAATGCATTCAATCTTGTACTAAACAGACTCCCTTTCATAAAAGTACCTATTATTTTTTATCTTTTTTAACATAGATATTTTAATCTAAGGGGAAGGGATGGTAAGGATCGAACTCAGATTTTCCTGATAAAGTAGCTGTGCTGTCAACCACTGTGCCAACTCTTTATCCTTCTTTTATTTTTTACTTTGAAAGTGAAAATTGATTTGTAGAGTAAGTTATAGTTAGCATTTTTGTCATATACCTCTATTAAGTAATGTATCACAACCAACAGAATGAAGAGAACAACTACCTATTTGGCATTTTGTGTTTCTGTTAATATCGTAATAAAAATTTGATACATACTTTTCTTTCAGAAAGAAATTTGATAAATACTGTGCCCAAAAAAACCATAATTTGATACTACTCGTTTATGATTATGCAATTTTGAAAAGTCTAATTATTATATGACATGACTACAGAAAATAAAAAATAATAATTATTGGAAACAAAATTGTTAAGGTAAATTTAAAAAAAAAAAATTAGAATTTCTTAAGAAAATTGTCAATACAACAAGACATAGAATAACTAACCATTAATTTGGAAAGGAATCGTGTTTGACAAAACTAAACTATTAAGGTAGCTTTTTTAGCTTTTAAGTAGAGGCTAACTTACTACCAAAGGGTTCAGTCCAGTGGTAAGGATGTTGGCCTTTTACCTGGGAGACCAGAGTTCAAGTGGTACTTCTCCGTAAATTATGACTCACTATAATTGATCTCAGGATTGTGTAAATACAATTCAACACTTGATTTAAAAAAATAATAATAATAAAAAACAAAAAATTGGAGTGGCACCAACAATCATTACTGTAAAGAAAATTCCAAAGATGCAGGAAAAGAGTGAGTTTACATGGAAGATTGCGGCCCCAAAGTGGAAGAATTCCTCTGTAAAAGCTGCAAAAATCGATGTATCAGTAAACAAATATAAATTAAACCCGAAAAAAAAAATTATTACAGTTAGAAAATTTTACCCAGACAATCCTTCAGTTCTATAGAGTTTTGGAAAGCCATCAATCAATCCCTTAGCAAAATGAGGCTGTGTTTGGACCTGAACTTTAATGGCTTCAAATGGGCAAAGAGCCAAATCAGCAAATACTTGTGCAGAAGCACTACTCAGAAAGAAGATCAAAGTCCTGTTTTGATCTGGAAATAAATTAGAGTAAAGGCTCTTAAAATATTCATAAAGACCAAATTTGCAGCCACCTTGAACTCCATAACCAAATAATTTCCCTGACCAACCTCTCCACAGAGAAGAAGCTCCTTCTTCTTTGCATAGAATAGACAATGCTGAGATTATACTATGATACTTGATTGGACTTACCTGCATATTTACTTTAAGAACATCAAGTGGAGTGAAAAAGAAATGGGTAGTTCCAGCACTAACCATTCCTCCAATTGTACAGATTCTATAGTAATTCTTCTTCTTCTTCCCTTCAAAACCAACCTCTCTCATTTCATTTCATCTCTGGTTTTGGTTAATTAAACTTCCAGTAATTATAATATCGATGAAAACCCAAAAGTTATAAAATCTTTTAAATGGGATTTTTAGGAAGCAAATGAGATTCCAAAGCAGAGTTTGTTCGTCTTTTGTTGTTTGCTGGAAAAGCGTCCACGTTTCAAGTTCCAAACTTACAGCTCAGAAGGGGTGTTCCAAAATATTTGGGGGGTTTTGTTGGCAGTTGAGACTTTTAAGAGAAGTTTCTTTAGCAATATGCCTTTTTGACTTCAAAACTTCACAAAAATAATATTTGGTTCAAAGGGTGGTTCGTGAACCTACTCTTTATGGTTTAGAAAACAGTTCAAAATTGCTCGATTCTCCGTAGACCGAGCCTTTGGTTTATTGGTAAATTGAAACAAATTATTTTTTTTGTCTGAAAAATTATTTTAGAGGAAAGAAAATTGCAAATTTTTTATATGCGTATAATTTCTTTTAAAATAGAAAATTTTGGATTCTTTTTTCAATTTTTTCCTTTGAACTGAAGAGTTGACATGATTTGAGCTCTTTTTTTCCAAAAATTTTGGATCAATTTAATGATAGTTCATAAAAGTGTAGCAGTTTAAAGGTTCGAAACAATATCGAACCCAACGAAAACAATCACGATATGATTTTTTTCACTTACGTTCGATTCTACAACGATTTAGTGAAGATTTCATATGATATAAATCTAAATATTTGAATTGCACCCTCATCATAGGGTCTAAGGTAACCCAATTGAAGCTAGTTTTTCAAGGTAAGTTTGAGATGTAATAGTAGTAATATTTTATTGTTTTCGAAAATAGTAATTTTTTATGGTTAAAGTAATACTTTAACTTTGATAGTAAATAGTTTAGTTTAGTTTCACTAAAATATCTGAATTATTAGAATTATATTTCATGGGCTCTGCTCCTTGTGAGTTTCCCTTGCTCCCCGTAAGCCCACTGTTTTCCATTACTGTTCACCGCTGATTTCACCATTTTTCTAATTTCTTTCACTGCTCTATATCTTTTCTTCTTGGTTTTGCTCTCTTGGTCTGCTAATCCCTAATCGGGCACCAATTTCCTTTTTCCAAACTCTCTAATCCCCAAAATCCTTTTCTTTTTATCTTATAACCCTTATCCTCATTGTCATTTTCTCCTTGGTCCTCCCTAAAAACACCATCTTTGAAATCCGATCTGTCACATCCTAAATTTGTAAATCAGAAATATAGAGCAATTCGAGTAGCAAATTATTATAAAAGAAAAGTAAACAAATCATAAATATACTAATATATCGTAAATAAGAAGTAAACATGTCTTATAAGGTAAGAAAATAAGAATAATGTGTATAAATAGGTTATAAACAGGAAATAAACAAGTTAAAATTTGTTTACAAACTAAGCAAAGGTATGGACCATGAGGAAATAGTCTATATTAATATTTTTGAATAAGTTATTGAAAGGTGAAAGAATGAATATAAGAAATAAATATGTTATAAATAAATTGTACACATAGTATAAATAGAAAAGAAACAAGTTAATATTTGGTCAGGTTAATTCTAAACAGAATCATATAATACGAAAAGAAAATATGAAAGTTTTACAAATAAAGTAAGCCGATAAATATTATACAATGAATGTTATAAAGAATTAAATAATAAATGGAAACCTTAGAATGATAAAGAAGAGAGAAACAAAAAATAAACGAATGAGCAAATTAATATTTGTTTAATAAAAGTCGAATAGAGACGTAAAATTCGAGGAAATGTATTAATACAATATTTTTTAATGAATTGTCAAGAAGTGAAGATTTATAGAATATGGATGGTAAAATAATTAAGAAATAAACGTGTTGTAAATAGGTTATAACATAGTATAAGCAGAAAAGAAATAAGTTAATATTTGTTGAATTAAATCTAGACATAGTCGAGAAATGTAAGAAGAGAATAAGAAAATAAAATTGATCTATAAATTATATTCAATAAATGTATAAAGATTAAATAACAAATGTTGAAATAATAAACGAAAAAGAATTTATTTAAAATAGACAGAAAGTTTATGGGAACAACTAAATACGTAAATAAATATATAAACCAAAATACTAATGTATCCGTGAGTTTCTGTGAATAGTAAATTAGTAGAATAAAAAGATAAAATGAAGTTTACGGTAAAACCGGATTTAAGTTAGAAATATAGAAAAGAGTATTTTATCATCGATGATAAAATAAATTAACAAAGAATATAATTTGTAAAGAATTCAACAGTAAAATAAAGTTTGATAAATAATTAAAACTTAAGATGATAATTATTATTTTTGTTACTAGGAATGTAAAGTATAATCATAAATTAATGCGAATTTAAAATTTAATATGAATAAAATAAAATAAAAATAGAAATGAGGAGTAAAATTAAGAACTAGTTTTAATTTAAAGGTCAAAAGATTAACGTTTAAATTTAAATAAATAATTAATTACAAATGATAATAATAATAATAATAATAATAAAAGAACAGATGGAAATTTGCTTAGGAAAACAGACAAATGAGTAATTAGGTGAGAGTTAATAATTTTGGATTTATCGGTTTAATACCTATTATAAAAGGACAAGGGGTAATTTATTAAATAATAATAATAATAATAGAAACAAAAGAAATAGAATTTGAATTTGAGAGTGATTTAAATAAATCAAAAACAAAAAAAGAAGAAGAAAAGTTGAAAATAAACCCAATTGCCACAACACTGTTAAGAAATCATCACAAACAACGGAGGTGACCAGTCAACTAGTTTTAGACCAGTGATCAGTTTAAAGTCCAAAACAGTCGTGGATAACAACTGATGTCTGATTGGGTCGAGAGGTGAACCCACGGGTTGGATTGATATTTGAGTTGAAATTTTGTCAGTTTTCAGCGAACAAATGACCTGAATATGGATACTAACCAAAAGTATATGACAAAAGGAAGAAAACAGTATATGGCTTGTTAATTATGATAGCCAGAATAGGAAATGGGCGATGGAGTGACCCATAGGGTCGTGAAACCCATTATGTAGAGAAACGGGTAAGGAAAAAGAAGCAGATGACATCGTTTTGGCGTTAGGCAAAATATAGTCGTTTTGCCTGTATTTAGGGTGCTACTGTGGACATGCAAAATAGCATCGTTTCGATTAAAATGCGGAAAGGCTCTGTGGTTTAGGAAAAGTACGTTACTAACCACTAAATTGTGACAGAATTACAATTTGGCCTAGAGTTTCATCTCGTGTTCAAAAGAGTCCACTGAAATATTCAAATAAGCCCCCTAAACTTATTTTCTTATTTCATTTACGTCCTACAGTATAAATTTAAGCATAAATTGAATTTATTTTAGAAAAATAATTAGTTAGGGGTATAATTTAATTATGAGAGCATTTTACTTTAGTTAAAAATGTTATAATATGACAAAAATTATTTATTGGCACCAAATAATTATTAATTAAAAATCTAATAGAATTAAGAAGGTATTAAATATTTAATAAATAATAAATCATGTTAATGTGCTTTAAAAATATGTTGTATGTTTGAAAATAAATATTATATATATTTGAATAATACAATTAAAAGAAGAATTTGGGAAGGCATTATATATATGGAAGCTTATTTATATACATATTTATATGTGTGTGAAATTTATATGTTCATGTATTATATTAAATAGTAATGATTGATTGATATTTTAATATAGGGTATTAAAGTATAAGTAGAATTTGAATTAGTTTGTTTAATAAAAAATAATTAATTAACTAGTTGATAATTAAGAGAAGTACTACACATAATTAATGAAGGATTATTATTAAAATTAGTTGAAGTAAAAAATAAGTTAATTGAAGTAGAGATACAAATGATAAATATAATAAAATTACAAGACTAAGCAGGTAAAATGATTAACTTAAAAAAAGAAAATTGAAATAACTAATATCTTCTTCGCTTTTCCTTCCTCTTTGATTTCATTCTGCTAGAATTTAATTTGAAATCTCCTTGTCTTTCTTTTTTATTCTTTTTCTTAATAATAATAATAACAAATACTATACAGCTGCAAAATTTTATTCTAACTTTTTGTACAAAGTAGTTCAATGACAGGGAGGGAATTATGTCTTAGGTACCTAACGGCCTTAAAGTCGAGGATTCAAATTTTATCGCGGACAAGGAGGTAGTCTAGTGGTAGGTACTCCCCTTATCAAGCATCTACTTGGGTTTAATTCGCATTCCCTCCTCTTGTAGATATAGAGTATTTTTGCCAAAAAAAAAAGGGTTCTAATGAAAAAAACAAAAGGAAGAGTGAAGCCATTATTATTTAAAAAGGTAAAATTATATTGTAAAAAAAAGTGATTTTTAAATTATTAATTTTATGTGAAACCCATACTTTTTTCTTTGCCAAAAATTTGAAAAAAAAAAGCCATAATTTTTATTTAGAGTAGGGAAAGCCAAAATTTTCATATTGACAATATGTTCGGATTTAAACCGATTTATCATGTTTGGAAAAAAAATTAAATTTAAAATTTAAATTGAAAAAATTGAATTAGATTACAAATTTATTTACAAATAAATTCATCTGCAAATAAATTTTGATTAGAAATTTATTTACAAAATATTAAAGAATTTCTAGTTTAAAATTAACATAATATGTATTTAATTTAAAATATAATGTGTATTTTATTAAATTTTATTAATCTTTATCGATGTCTAACATCCAAGAAATCTAACAATAACTTTTCTCTTAACAATCTTAGGTCTAGCTTTCTAACTCTTTCTCATAGTGCCCTCAAATGTTTAAATTCACTAGTTACTCGTTGTTTGATTTTATGATATTCTAAAATTATTTATTTAATTTTTTTTCATCACATGAATAACGAATTATTTAGATTGAAAAATAAATACAAAATTAATATTAATTATTAATTATGACTGACTTTTGTTAGATCCGTTAGTACGAAAATAGGAAAAATATAATTTTATTAATTAGAAATTGCAAAGAACAAATTACAGTAAATAAAATAATAAACTGTAAACAAACTATAAACGAAATGTAAACTTGTAAACTGAATTTAAACCTTTAATCGTAGAAGGAGAAGATGAAGAATATAGCTGAGGCCTGTATGAACAGTCTGCTTAAGATGAGATTTGTCCGTACTAAACAATTGTCTCTGAGGATACAACAGCAGCGTAGACGAACATAACTGTGAGCAAACTTATCACCGGAACCTAGATTTAGAGACCGCCAAACAAAAAACCGGAAGGAAAAGAATTTTTGAAATTCAAAGCTCATGAAATTCGGAATTTTTCTTGTAAAATTTGGAACTGTCTACTAGTGCGCATGAAAATAGAAGACATCACCTCCTTATATAGGCAGCCTGCGGGAGAGATTGAAGGAGTCTTCCGGGTTTAAGTCGGATTACAATTCCAAATCCATATCAAATTAAAACAATTAAATGGATAAATAAGGTTTAATTCCTGTAGAATTAAAACAATGAGTAAGCAGTTTAAATGAGAAGCAAAAACGTGGATAGTATTAAAAATAGGCCAAGCTCATAGTAGGCCAATTCAGACAGGCATTCGCGTTGCGCATGACGTTCAGTGCCAACTCCCTTGCGCGCCTCCGTGCACGAGAAAGTATAACTTATGTTTGTAATGTTACTATCTTACAAAATGGTCTTTCATTATAAACTACTCTAACATCCCCATTCCTAAGCAATGTGGGATTTGGACATTTCCAACCCATTTAATCCTTTGTTCCAGGCTCACTTTGAGCTTCAATTTCTCATTCACCTTTAATCCGTTTTAAACATATAATATACCGTTGGAAAAATCTCATTGCGTAGAATACATTGACACATTTTTTGTTATTCAAAATGCAATTCTTCCATTAAATAATTATGCTCAAAGTTGACCAATAATTACCTAAATATGCTATAATTTCCAACAACTTTTAGTATCACTTACAACATGGGATAGTATATACATGAATATATACTTAAAGAAGCCAATTCTTATTGTAAAACCCTCGGTTTTTATAAAATATAAGGTTATGGGTAAAATAGTCATTTTGCTTGATTCGAAAATTTTGAAAGTGAATTTGATGTTTTTAGTGTCTAAATAGTAATTTAGACGCTATTACGAGAATTTTAAGTATAATATTGCTACTAGTAAGATTCAGAGTCGACCGGCCTATTTTCATATGCCTTAGTATTCGTGAATATTTTTGAAATCATGATACGAGGTTAATTTTGTCAAAATAATATTCAGTGTTAAACTTAGAGAATTTAGACTATAATACTTGAGTTCTGAGTTGGAGATTTTCAGATATCTAAACCGACGGTCAATACTTTACAGTATAATCTATATTTAGTTGAGCTAGTTTAAAATAATTTGGAGTTAAGATTTATTTTATTTTGGGTGGTTATAGAAAAATAGATTTGAAATTAAAAATTAGCGATTAAAGTTATTTTAGAACTATTTACTTATTTATTTTGTTTTAAAAGTTGTTAATAAATAATAATATACTAATAATAATAATTTTTGGTTTTAGAAAATAGGGTATAAAAGCAGTAGGTTTAGATTTTAGGTCTTTTGCATGTTAAGGGTAAGAGTTAGAAATAAAAATAGAGCAGATTGGTTTTCGTGTGATGAAGGAATAAAGGAAAAGAGAAGAGGAAGAACCAGACATGCAGGCCAGTGTGGCGGTCTGGGAATGGTTATATAGGTTAAGGTGATGATGCTTAGTGGGAGCTGAGTTTTGGTCAGTGTTTACAGGCTGTTTACAATCTGTTTCCAACAGTCATAATTTTTCAATTTTTGGATTTCTTTTTAATTTTTTTATTCTTTTCTATTAAATACTTTTATGTTTGATGATCAACTCATATTATATATGTTTAAATTAATATGTTATTATGTTTAATTAATTATTTTTATTGAAAAATTAAAGTTAGGCTTTATGGATTTAAAATTAGGCATTCTAATTTTCTTTTAATTTAAAATTAATTTGATCTTCAAAATTGATTTGAAAAAATCTAATGTTTTTTTATATACTTGAAATTGGTGGATTTCCTCATAGATTGAATTATTGTCATTATTTTTCTTATGAAACCGAAATCTATTTTTTGAGTTGTTTAAAGCATGGATTTTGATGATTTTTAATAAACTGTATAAAAATCATATCGATCTAAAATTTTAATATGTATTTTTTCCATATGTTTGTTTTATATGAAAAATATTTTACGTCATTTTATTGTTGATTTTTTTATGGAATAAATTATTTTTGGAACTGCTGTCAATTTGATAATAATATTAAAATTGATTTTTGTGAGGTTTAATTGAGTGACCTATTGAGTTTCGATTGATCTGAAATTTTGTAGGAATGATCTTTTGATATTAAAGTGTATTCAGTAAAAATTTTAGAATTTTTAGACTCAAAAATTATTTTCTGAGAATTTTCAAAATAAGGGGTTGTTTATATAAATTTTAAAGGCTTTAACTCTAAATTTTATAAATTTGCTTTTAAATGAGTATTAATATGAAATTTGGTTTAATTAAACTTCTAAAATTAATTTGAATATTCTGAAATATATTTTTAAATTTTAGTTCAAGCATCATTTTGTTCATTCATAATAGATAGTCTTTCCATCATGTCTTGTTAATAGTTTGTTGTTCGTTTGGGATTTTCTTAATCAAGACTCGGGGTTTGACCCAGTGGATTTTTAGCAGCAAGAATCGACGTATGTTTTATGGATGTATTTGCTTTATTTGTGGCGTGTTATTTGCTACCCAAATAATAGATACACTATATAAGCCCTTCGCATATATTCTCTTTCTATTTCAATATATTATATTCTTTCTTCACCCAAGTCTGCTTATGATTAGGAGATAGGAAAATATATGTGTTTGTTATATCTTTGTTGAATATCTGAATTTGATAATGTTTGTGTTGTGAGATTGTGTGTCATAAAGGGATGGAGGATTCTAAGCAGAGGAGATTCTTGAATTTTGATTTTGATTTTTGATATATGTTTGTGATTAAGACTAAGGCCTACTTGATTATTGTGGTTAAAATAAGGGAGAATTCTTGTTATATATATTTTGATTTTTGATGTGGAATAAAGTTGAGAGAATATTCGGAAAATTTGTGGCCCTGACACACCATCATGTTTGAAATTATATGTATTTGAAATATTTGGTACTATTGTACTTGTTTATAGATTATTTCCTTATCATTCATGGACTTACTGAGCGCCTATATATAACGCTCACACCCATATAGATATTTTATAGGTTTTTGATATTCTACTAAGGCGAGGCTTGAATTCTTTCTTCTTGAGCTAAGCATTCAAGTTGAGTTGGTTAATTTTATTTAGTCTTGTTAGATTTCTATTCTAGTTGATTTCTGGATTATATAATTTTAGTTTGCTTAATTTTCCATTTGTAACTTAAAAGAAAATTTTTTTTATTTCATGATTTTTGTGTAGTTTTGCATTATAGTTATTTATTTTTAAGTCTTGTGTTGTCAAGTTTTCGCCTGGTTGGATGCCGGTCATTGACCTCGATTTGGATCGTGACAAGAATGGTATCAAAGCTAGTCACCAGCTAGAAGTGCATCGCCATAACGAGGATGTTGTGCCTAAAAGGGGGAAGTTTGTAAGACCCCACATTCGACATTGATTAAAATTTGATATGATATATAAATTAGACAGCCTAACTACTTAGTCAAGGTGGGTTAACCATTTTAGGCCAGTGGATTTGGAACTAAGTAGTTAACGATGACAATTAAGGTGGATTATTTTTTAGGCATGTGCGGTCAGACTTTAGTCTAGTTACACCCCGATCGAAGCCCTCGGGTGACACTTATTATCACTTGTAAGATGTGATATTATTATGAATACTAATTTAATACCCCAAAATCCAATCTATTGGGCCCAAGCCCAGGATAAAGCCAGCAAAGCCTAAGTCGAGAAATCCAGCTTAATTCATGCATTTTCTAAGTTTATAAGCTTGAACCGAACACTGTTTCAGTCTCTCTACAAATCTGACGTCATAGCTCCTGAACCTTATAAGTCATTGAGAGGTGGAAATTTATAAGAAACAAATTTTATAGATGGTAAAAAAATTGAGGAAATAAACATATGGTAAACAGATCATGAACATCATATAAACAGAAAGAAAATGAATTAACATTTGTTTGACTAAAACTAAAGACAGTCAGGGAATACGAGAACAAGATATGGCACTGAATAATATGTTACAAATGTTGTAAATATTAAATAATAAATAGTAATGACATTTGGAATAGTAAACGAAAGAGTATTCAGAAGATACATAAAACAAATTAAAAATGTAAATATGTAAACCAAAATATTAATATAACCATGGATCAGAATGAGGCTAAATGGTTGGAAAGAAAAATTTCTATTCACATGCGGGAAGAAAAATTATTATAAAGTTTGTAATTATTGCTATTCCTTTGTTTGTGTTCTCTTGTTTTAAAGTGCCGAAGACTTTGACAAAGGAGATCAATTCAATGATTATGCATTATTGGTTGGGTCAAAGGGATCATGAAAGAAAAATCTGCTGGATTGCATGGAACAGAATGTGTTTAAGTAAAGAGGAGGAAGGTCTTGGTTATAGAGATTGTAGGCAATGAATATGGATCTTCTTGCTAAACAAGGTTAAAGAATTTTAAAGAATCTAGAATCCATACTTATTTGATTGCTTAAAGGTAGATATTTTTCAAATTTCGACTTTCTTTCAGCCATATCAAGGGGCAATTCTTCATGGGGCTGGAAAAGTATTTGCTGGAGGAAAAATTGCTAAATGGAAATGTAAGGTGGAAAATCAGAAATGGCAAGAGCGTTGTAACACCCCATCTCGGTTTAATGGGTAACCTTCGATGGAATGTCACATACTGATATTGGAGCTGTGATTCCTATATCCTGACTGGTTATTTTGATTTAATTCCAATTTCCTCATTTTCATCTTATTTTACTTAGCCAATTTTTAAGTCCGATTTTATAAAAATTTTGCCCAAGCTTCACTGTCACATCCCAAACTTTGTGATATTAGAAATACAATAATATTAGTTAATAATCGAAATAATAGATTAAATTTTTTGGAGAAGTGAATTTAAATTTTGGGAGCTAGTTAATAAATAAAGTATATATAAAGATTATAATCATTGTCTATCAAAAATTCGACAGTAAAATAAAGTCTGATAAATAATTAAAAGTGTAGACAATAATTAGCTCTATAGAGGAAGTCAGGACAACTGCAAACTAATAAATGCAATTTAGAATTTAATTAGGAAATATATTATTTTGAAGGACCAAAGAGTAAATTAATAAATAATAATAATAATGATAAGAATAGAAGAAGAAGATATAATAATAATTTTAATAATTATTATTATAATAATAGAAAAGGAAGATGATAATTGACATAATGATGATGATGATGATGATGATGATGGAAAAAGAAAAAGAAAATGAAAGGAAAAGAGGGAACACGTTAATAGTATAGAAATTGAACAAATGTGAAGTAGAGGAAGAAAGGAGTGGGGAACAAGGAATTAGATAGATATAAATAACCTTTGAATAGTAGAAAGCAAGAGAAGACTAAAAAAAAGAAACAAAGAGGCAGAAAAATGGAAGCAAAGAAAAGGCCAAAAAAAATTAATAAATAAATGAAAGGTTTAGAAAGGAAAACGTGGAGAAGATTTGAGAAAGAAGATAATAATAATAATAATAATAATAATAATAATGATAAAGAAAAGCAAAAGGGAGACAAAGAAAGAAGGATATAGAATTTTCAGAAAAGTATACAAATGGAAGTTGGAAATTAAGGGACATGGAGAGTAAGAAAATGGTGTCTATAAATATAGATATTAGAAACAAAGGAAGGGCGATGAAGAATTGAAACAAAGGAACACAGAAAAGAGAGAAAGAAGAAAACGAAAAAAAAAAGAAGAGAGGAGGAAGAGAAATTAGTTCGATACAATGATACGTAGGAAAAGGACGAGTGTGGCGATAAAAATCAGGTTTGGTACTTTATGATTGTTTAATTATATTTAAATAAAAATGTTGTGTATTTGTGATTTGAAATTCTATGCTATTGTGATAAATGCTGCAACTGTTTGCTATATGTGATTTATTTATGTAATTAAAATGTGAATTAATATTAAATAAGTATAAAGTACCCACTGAGCTAGTAGCTCAGCAAGTTTAGTGTATGCTAAACTTGTAGGTAACGGAAAGACACTATAAAATTCAGATTAGTCGAGAAGAGATCAGCCCACCAAAAACACTAGGCTGGTATATACTGTAAAGCGAAGCCGGAAGGCTAGGAGACCAGCGAACCAAGGGAATGGAAATTTTATATTTAACATTGTAATTAATTGTAAATTTTATCTTAGTCAATTTTAATATAATATTCTGTATACCAAGTAGTATCAGATGTGGCACTCCTAGCTCGGCTAGTAGTAGTCGGGTTAAGGGGTGTTACATTCACTACACATGCAATATTTTTCAAAAATATATGAATAATAACTGATTCACATCCTAGCATAAAAATCACACAAACACTTGGGCAACCTCCTTATACCCTCACTTCTCAATATAAAAAGAAACAATACACTTCTAATGGCAATATCACACTGTCCTAAGTTATTATATCATTTTATACAATATGTGATACATATGTCATATTAGCTATTTGAGAGTATTATGGTGTTTATATACATACCACTATTGTATACATACTATTATAAAAGATATAACCTTAACGTGCTGCTCAGAAAGTGACTGCCAGGATCAATGCTAGACTGCAAAATTGCTTACTGATAACTTGCGAGTTACGCAAATAACTCGTTGAGCAACTAATACCCGGTGGGTACTTGAATTATCACAATAAATAAATAAGTTGGAAATAATTATTTGAAAAATAAAGACCATTAAAAGGAAACAGATATTGTGATAGCGCATGTGTCCAAGTAAATATATTTATTTATCAAGGCAATATTTTTATTTAGTTCACTCTACATGGTAATTAGCGGAACTCCGAGATAAGGAAAACAACTGAATGGAGTCAACTGAATGATGGTCATAATTCCAATAATCATAGTACAATTGTATTGAAACTATTGAATAAATTTCCATATCAACTGATAGCCAGGCACAAGATTTGTTGGCTAGGGTTATATGGCAATTAATTGGGCACCACATCACGACAACTGAATGAATAACAACTGAAGTGCAGTATCGCTGAACAACTGAATTATGACGCATCATACCCTTATCACATGGTTCGACTCAACCACGTAGAGCTTAGCAACTCAAACATTATTTATTATGCATTTAAATTGTTTACAAATAGTTTCAAGTTCACTTATTGCATACTTGCCTAATGATAAACCAATATCTAACCAATGGTATACAATTGCATATTTTTGGACCTTTAGTCCATATTTGATCATTTGAATAAAATTGGCCAATAACATTTTTTAGTCCCTGAAGTATGTTCGATTGTGACTTTTAGGCCCTAAAGTAATAAATGTAGCCTTTTAGGCCCTAAAGTATGTAAAAAAGATAGTTTCGCACCCTCTGTCTTTTAGTAATTCCAAAGTGACCCTCAAAACTTCTGCCGTGTTCACATATGCCCCTAGATAATTATAGATTGACCCCAAAACTTAAATTAACTTTTCATTTGAATCCAACAGCTTAAATAATTAATTAAATTATAACTATTTTG
>CATIWJ010077710.1:0-14722 GCA_949640765.1 Croton laevigatus | reverse complement strand
AGTAAACTAATTATATAATTAAATAGATTTGTAATGATGAAAAGAATTAACCATTGAAAATAATTTTCAAGTACAACACAAAATGTAAGGTTCTTTTATGCAGAAGATTGGATATTAGTCGGTCTATGTTATGGGTTGTTGACACATAAGACCTAAATCCAAGAATTTAGAATTAAATTATCTAACTGAAAATTACAATTGTAACAGTGAATTTAATATTGAATAAAGAGATTATGTCAAGAAAAAGAAAGAAGAGCTAAAATTTAAAGAATAATTGGAAACAAAGAAAGAAACGGGAAAAAAATATACGAATTCACAAAAACTTTGTGGATAGGAAAAAAAATGGATATCAAGTATTATTCTTATTTCAATTTGGAATTTTTAATTACTTCCACTAGATGAAAATTTTATTAATGACTTATTAATGAAATGAATAATTAAGTCATAATTTTTTGGTTTATTCTGTCATTAATTGTTGGATTGCTTCTTTTGTTACAATAGGGAAAAAATTTAAAAAGAAAACTTTAAAATTGACATTAGCTAATATAAGAGGTGAAGCTATCAATGAGAGTAATGGAATCTATCAGAAGAAGATGTTGAGATAAAAATAAAAGGTATCGGAGAGGACAAGCATGCATCCCTCTTTTCTGTCCCAAAATATGAACACTCTGAAGATTTGAAGCAAGTAATATGCAATCAAATAAAAATTCAAGAGCAATTGAAAGTGTGAAAACATTTGGAGTTCATAAATATATAGTTGCTGTCCGAAAACTCTAAATTAAATTAAATTCAATTAATTAAATTTACATTTTATTGTAAATAAATTTAATTAGTTAATTCGACCTAGCAATGTGGACTAGTAGTTTTATTAATAACATTTAATTACTACAATAATATTAATTGTTTGAATCCATCTAGTCTTCAATTACTACAATAACATTTAAAAATTTATTAACCAATACTGAGTAAAAGTTCTAATAATTTTAAAATTTAAATATTTTTTAAAACGTGTTATATGACTAATTGGTCGATATAGTTAGCTCTGTGATAGATCTAACTTGTACCAAGCATGATCCCAACACCACACTTCAATTTTTTTAGGTTACTGTAAATCACTGCCAACTAAATACAAGATTTGGACATCGTTTAGGATCGTTTGGTTCAAATCCTTTAGGATCCGATAAATAAATGTTGGAAATTATGGTATGTTTAAGTGATCTTTGGTCGACTTTGAGCATAATAATTTAATAGTAGAATTGTGTTTTGAATAACTTAAAATGTGTCAATATATTCTACACAATGAGAGCTTTATAACGGTATATTATATGCTCAAAACGGATTAGTAAATGAGAAATTGATGCTCAAAGTGAGCTTGAGACAATGAATTTATGGGTGCTTATACCACGTTGCTTAGAAAAGGAATATTGGAGTGGTTTATAATCAATAATGCTTTTGTAAGATATCAACATTATAAGTATAAGTTATACTTCCTCGCGCAGAAGGTGCAAATCTAGGTTGATTCGGTAACTTCAATGCGCACTCACACGATGTACACGTCGCAAATGTCGGACCTAAATGGCCTACTAAGGGCCGGCCCATTTTTAACTTTTTGTCCATGCGTTTTTCCTTCTAGATTGTTTTGGCTGCTGTTTGATTTCAATACGAATTAAACATTCTAGATGGATTAAACAGTTTTAATTCTACATGAATTAAAACATATTTGCCTTATCCTTATCCATACGGATTTTGATTCCTACTTGAATACTGCCAGAAGTCTCCTCTATCCCTTCACAGGCTGCCTATATAAAGACTGCACTGCTTTTCTTTTGGAGCTGCTACATAATTCCGAATTTTACACTTAAAATTCTAATTTTTCCTTGCTTCTACAATAGATTCCGAAACTATTTTCCTTCTAGTATTTTTCTTTGGGTAGTCTCTAGGTTCTGGTGATAAGCTCTGCTTGTAGTTGTGTTCACCTAATATTGTTATTGTATCCTAAGAGACAGTTGTCTAGTGCTGCAAATCTTTCTTAAGGAGACTGTTCATACAGGCATCAGCTGTTTTTCATCTCATTTGCTTCTATTAAGGTTTATTGTCCATTTATTTTTGGTTATTGTTTAACGGATTTATTATCTTATTATTTTGTAATTTCTTATTCAATCTATTTATTTCTTGCTACTAATGCAGATCTAACAATCTTAAGACGAGATCTTGATTAGAAATTACAGGGTTACCCTAACTGGATTTACCTTAACTATTAGAGGATTATATTAACTGCTTCGAACTTAATTAAAGGAACTCGAATATATATCGGATTGTTGGACTATTCAAAAATTAACTGTTTGCCTATTTTATATTGTTACTTTTTGAATTCTTTGCTTATTAGTCTGTTTCGAATTTGTCAGATAATAAATGGCTGATTTTATCCCAACCATCGGAGGCAATGGTACTGAAAACCAAACTGGACAAAGTGGTCCTATTGGTACTACTTCTGGAAACCAAAATGGACAAACTGGTCCTTTTGGTCCTCAACTTACTATTCCTGGCTCTAGCTCTAGGCTAGTAATGCCTAATGGATTTAGGCTTGTTTCGGGTTCACACCCGATGACTATGCCAGAAAGACCAGAGAAATTCACTGGAGGTGTGAATTTCAAGGTTTGGCAACAAAAGATGTTGTTCTACCTCACTAGCATGCAATTGCATAAAATTTGAAAGAAGACCCTCTTGTTGTACTTGAGGGTGTGGTGGATGCTTCTCTTCAGTTGGCTGCTGATGCCTGGAGTCATACAGACTACTTTTGCAGGAACAATCTCTTGAATGGTTTGTCGCCTAAATTGTATGAAGTTTACTTTGTTAAGAAAACTTTAAAGGAGCTATAGGATTTCTTGGATAGGAAATACCGAACTGAAGATGCTAGCGCGAAGAAATACTTGGTAGGCCAGTTTCTCAATTACAAAATGAGTGACTCTAAATTTGTGGTAGGTCAGGTGCAAGAACTCCAGCTTATAATCCATGGGATGCATGCAGAAAGGATGGAGACTAGTGAGTCTTTTCAAGTGGTTGCTATTATTGAAAAGTTGCCACCCGGATAGAGTGACTTTAAAAATTATTTGAAACAAAAGCGAAAGAAAATGTTGGTTAAGGATTTGATAGTCCGACTCTAAATTGAGGAGGACAACAAAAGATTTGAAAAGAAGTACTATGTATATTTGAGCCAATCAAAGGCTAAAGCCAACACTATGGAAGTCAAGAAAGACTCCAAAAAAAGCAAGAAGTATGCTGGGTCTAGGATGAAAGGAGGCGTTTCCAAGAAACCAAAATTTAATGGGAAATGCTTCAGTTGTGGCAAGATGGGACATAAGTCCTCTAATTGTAGAAAGCCTAAGAAGGCCAATAATAATGAGGCCAATACTGTGAAGGCTATCGCTAGAGATGTATCTGACATCAACCTTTGCACTGTCATTTCTGTGGTCAACTTGGTTGACTTGAACCTAAGAGAATGGTGGCTCGACACTGGCGCTACACATCACATTTGCTATGACAAATGGTCTTTTGCTGGATTGACTCTTATGAATAATAGAGGTGTGTTCCATATGGGCAATGATGCTGTTTCTGATATTAAGGGACACAGAATGGTGATTCTGAAGCTGACTTCTAGAAGAAAAGTGAAATTACAGAATGTTTTGTATATTCTAGACATAAGGAAGAATCTGGTTTTTGGAGGCCTTTGAGCAAGCATGGCTTCAAGACAGTCATTGAGTCCCAAAAGTTTGTTTTATCTAAAGGGATTATGATTGTAGGTAAGAAATATGGATGTAACGGAATGTTTAAATTCAATTATATGTCTTGTAAGTCCAATTCAATTGAAATGAATAAGCATATCGCTTCTTCTTCCTATGTTATTGTGTCATATGATTTGTGGCATGGTAAACTTGGATACGTAAATTATGATTCGTTATGACGATTACTTAATTTAAATCATATACACTCATTTGAAATTGATAAAACACATAAATTTGAAATTTGCATTGAGATGAAATTAACTAGATCTTCATTTCATTCTATTAAAAAGAATTCAAAACCTCTTGATCTTATACATATAGATATTTGTGACTTGAAATTTGTTCAATCTAGGGGAGGAAATAAATACTTCATTACCTTCATAGATGATAGCACAAAATATTATTATGTATATTTGCTTAAGAGCAAAGATGAGGCTTTAGAAAAATTTGTTCTCTACAAGCAAGAAACAAAACACCAACTTAATAAGAAAATTGAGGTGATAAGAAGTGATCATGGTGGTGAATATGTTGCACCATTTGGTGAGTTCTGCTCCGAACATGGTATTATTCATAAAGTAACACCACCATATTCTCCATCAAACGATGTGGCTGAGCGCAAATATCGTACTTTAAAAAAATGATGAATGCAATGCTTTCGAGTTCTGGATTGCCGTAGAACATGTGGGGGGAGGCTATTTTGTCAACCAATTACCTTTTAAATAAGGTACCCTGTAAGAAACAAGATAAGACTCGTTATGAATTATGAAAAGTAGGAAACCATCCTATAATTATCTAACAGTGTGGGGGGTTTCTTGTGAAGGTAATGGCCCCATTACCGAAGAGAAAGAAGATTGGTCTAAAGACAGTGGATTGTATCTTCATTAGATATACAGAACATAGTAATGCATATCGATTTTTTGTACATGAATCTAAAAACCTAGAAATTTATAAGAATTCTGTTATGGGATTGAGGGATGCTTTATTCTTTGAAAATGTGTTTCTATGCAAACTAAAAGACAATGGATCAAGATCCAAACGGTCTCATAAGACTATTGAAGAGGAAAATAGTAATGATATTTAACAACTAGATGTTGAAAATTCTGAAGATATTCAACAAATGATTAAAGAGAATATACAGAATTCTCAATTGGGGGATGATGCAAATCAGAGGTAGAGCCTATACGAAGTAAAAGGGCAAGAGTAGAAAAATTTTTTGGACCAGATTTTCTAACTTATATGCTAGAGGCTGAATCCCGAATCTACAGTGAAGCTATAAGTTCAACTGAAAGTCCTTTATGGAAAAAAGCCATAAGGAGTGAACTTGATTAGGGCCGAACAAAAAGAACCGAAATTCGGTTTTCGAATCGGAACCGAACTAAAAAATCAGTTAACCGAATTTTTGATTCGGTTATCAGTGTAAAAAAAGAAAACCGAATTTTTCGGTTTGATAATCGGTTTTGATAATTTCAAAACCGAACCGAACTAAACCGAATTACTCCTATTTTATATATATATATATATATATATATATATATATATATATATACATACGCGTATCTTTCACCCAATAACCCTAAAACCTAATCTCACGCCTTCCTTTCTCTTATCTTTTTTTTTTCCCTCAAACCTATCTCTTATCCTCTCCTTCTTCTTCTCTTAAAAGTCCTAACCCACCTTTTCGGCCGCTTCCTTTAACAACTCTGGCAAGCCACATGGCACTCTCTCCCCATCACTTTCCTCCGCCACTCTTTCTCTCTCAGTTTTTTTGCTTTTCGATTCTAGAATCATAATCAAAATTGAGAAAAAATCAAAATCTAGGAGCGTATTTTGACGAAGATGGAAAATGGAATTGTTCAATCGGTGATGGATTTATGAATTTTGATGCTGGGCAATAGTTAATCGAGGAAGAATCTCAACGGCTTTAAGTGGGTTCGTGGGTTTATAGCCTTAGATCTTTTATATGTATTTCTGTTGATTTTTTTTTTGTTCGTGGGTTAGTCCTTTTTTTTTGAGGTTTATATATTTTTCCTCTCTTAATAGCATCTATATATCTTATTTTTTGCTTGGATCTATAGTAAGCTTTGTTGATTATCATTGATTCTGTGCTCAAGATCTTGCCTTTGCTTTGTTGACCTTTGGTCATTTTTCAATGTTTCTGGGTTTATTTTTTTTTATTGATTTTCTGAATTACTTGAGGTCTTTGTGCAAAATGCATTTATTTTGTAGCCGACTTGATTGACTTGAGTGCTCCTTGAATCTTTTTTGGATGTTTGAATTTTTTTTATTTAATAACAACACAGATTGAACCAATTCTCACATGATGGCTTAGTGATGGGTCCTGGACAATTGGTTTTGTTTAGTATGTAGTTTGAAACTCTCTTTTTTATTTTTTAATATAATGGCCATAAAACAATCAGTTGGTGTTCAAAAGGTTGAAGCAAACAGTCTTAAGTCCATGAAAGGTTGAAGTTAAGAACATTAAGATCTCGAATGTCATGGAAGGGAGAATTCGGTTTTTCACTGAACCGAAATTGAATCGAACCGAATAATTTGGTTCGGTTTGTATTCGGTTTTAGTTTTTAAAATTCGGTTTTCAGTTCGGTTTAATAGTTTCAATTCGGTTCGATGAACCGAACCGAATTTGTGCACCCCTAAACTTGATTCCATCATGCAAAACCATACATGAAAATTAGTGGATCTCTCTCCGAGAACCAAACGACTAAGTTCCAAGTGGATTTTCAAACAAAAAATGAAAGCAGATGAAACAGTTGATAAGTACAAGGTTAGAGTGGTTATAAAAGGTTATAAATAAAAGGAAGGCCTTGATTACTTTGATACTTATTCTCCTGTATCGAGAATAACTTCCATCAGGACGATACTTGCAATTGTCGCTTTGCGAAATCTTGAAGTACATTAAATGGATGTGAAAACTGCCTTTCTGAATAGAGATCTTGAAGAAGAAATTTACATGGAACAACAAGAAGGCTGTGTGGCTCCAAGTCAAGGAAGGAAAGTTTGTAAGTTGGTGAAGCCTTTATATAGTCTAAAGCAAGCACCAAAATAATGGCATAAGAAATTTGATGAGGCCATGATAACTAGTGGTTATTAGATCAACGAGTGTGACAAATGTGTTTATGTTAAAACTACAGACATAGGATATGTTATCTGTGTTTGTATGTTGATGATATACTCATTGTGGGAAGCAATGAGAAAATGGTAGAAAGTACTAAGGACATGTTAAATTCTAAATTTGACATGAAAGCTATGAGACCAACGGATGTAATTTTAGGCATTCGAATTAAATGTTCACCTGACGGTCTCATTTTATCCCAGTTATACTATATGGATAAAATACTTGATAAGTTAACAAGAGTGTTTCTGGTATAGTTAGAACTCTGTTAGACATTAGTCAACATTTGTCCAAAAACAAAAGTGAAAGCAAAAACCAAATAGAATATGCGAGAGTGATAGGCAGTCTAATGTACCTTTTGAGTTGTAAAAGACCTGATATTGCTTTCACAGTCAGCATTTTAAGTAGGTACATTAGTAATGCTAGGGGGATTCATTGGAAAGCTATTATGAGAATACTGAGGTATTTGAGATATACCTATGATTATGGACTGCTCTATTCAAGAGATCATGCAGTAGTGGAAGGATATTCTGATGCTAACTAGATTGCTGACATTAAACACTCCAAAGGAACAAGTGGATACGTGTTCACTTTAGAAGGAGGTGCAGTGTCGTGGAAATCCTCAAGACAAACGATCATAACTAGATCCACTATGGAAGCTGAGTTTGTAACTTTGGATAAAGCAGAAGAAGAAGCAGAATGGCTTTGGAATTTCTTGGAGGATATTCTTGAATAGTCAAAACATGTGCTTGCTATTTGCATTCATTGCGACAATTAAGTAGCGATTAAGAGAGCACAAAATGTTATGTACAACAGTAAGTCGAGACACATACATCATCCCTCTAACCAAGACAAGAAGCTGCCTACGCAATCTCTCTACTCTTGTAAGAGCAAGAGGTCACTTAAAACTTAATGAAGGGTCATGGGCCATGGACCTGCCTTGGGCCATCAACCTGACATAAGCCCAAACTGGACCGAGCCCTGGCCTCACTGCCAACTGATCACCTACCCCCCATGTGGCGCTACTAAAGCCCCACTCACGGCACCACCTCATACCGTCACCCCATATTGCAAACCGTAGACGTAACAGTACTTACTACCAATATAAATAGTCCACAAGTTGCCACAAACGAGAGATAGCTTTTCAGTCTACAGAAACAAAATGAGAAACGTTATTAGTTAGTAGAGTGCGGATATGCATGTTCAACTATATGTTAAAAAAGAAAGAAGGATGTGGGATCTCTTGCCCAAGTCATATAATAGTAACTTAATTGGAATAAAACACCCTCTTTTACTGGGAAAAAAAAAAGGAACAATTCAAAAAGACTAATTCTACATTGCTAAGTGTGTAAATGGACTGGTAGTTAGGAGGCTGAGTTTGAATCTATTGTGTTAAGACTTAATTTAAGTTTAAAACAATTTCATTGATATTATATTGGCGATCTATGTTTACCAGCTTCAACTTAAGAGTTTTAGGGTCTAATTTTTACGGCATAGATATATCAGCCTAAAGACCGAATTGGACAGATTGAAAATCATTCAAAACAATGAAATTCAACAGGTTCTAAAAAGGAGTTATAAACGGTTAGATGGAGATGAGCAAAACACATTCTTGATATTGCACGTTGTTTTAACGGTGAACCCAAGGACAGAGTTGAAAATTTTGATATTTTTCTTCCTGAGTTATTTTTGTGATGTTATAAAAATATTCATTTTCAAAATGGATAATATTCATTTTTAAAATGGGTAAAAAAATATTATTTTTATAAAAGTATTATTTATGTATCAATAATTATAGTCTCTTTTCACTAGTTTATAACCATTATTTTATTTACAATTAACTTATGACTAACTATGTTTAAAACAAAAAAGGAATTCTTTTATAAATCTGGTAAATTTCGTAAAATCCTAATTTTTTTTATAACAGTTAGCTTGGCAAGCAATATGCAATCCTATCGGTTATGCAAATTATATAGTGAAATCATCATATTAACTCACCCTGATTAGGTTTAATTAATTAATTAATTCAAAACACTTGTAAACAATATAATTACATGAGATAATATTTTCTTATTTTGGAAAAAAGGGAAAAAAATAAAAAGATAATAATTGCTCCACCAAATGGATTTGTTGCCATCTTTTTCTAAATTTTATTTTTTTATGTAGTCGGCTAACCACTTTATTTTTTTTATAGAGTTAGCCAAAAACTTTGCGTCTTTTTCTATGGAATCAGCTGTCAACTTTATTTTTTTTTTATGGAGTCAGCCAAGAACTCTATTTTCTTTTATGGAGTCAGCCAACAACTACCTTTTATTTTGAAGATAATGTTCTTTTTATTTGTTGAATTACATTCTCACTCTCTAGTTTCTTAAGTTCTCTCAAGGTTTTTGTTTGAGGAGGCATAATCGCCGGAGCATATCATCGGAGGCTCTATTGCCAGAGATGTCTCAGTATAGGTTTGAGTCTGAAGAACAGAATTTTTGTGGTGTTAAGACTAATGTTATGGGTATTCGTTTATCCGGTCCTGTCGTTGGTGACTATATAGATCTGACTTTTAAGATGGTGGCTGAAGAAAATTGGAGATATGGGAGCTGGGCTCAGTGCGTAGTCGTTCCGACGACTCCACACTTGATTTAGTATGGGATTGGGCATCTCAAGATGCCCATTTTAGGCACTGTTGGACGGATAGTCCTAAGGGAGTTTATCCTAAGATAATTGAGGAAGATGGTCAGCGGAGCAGGTTTAAGGTAGGCCGTACAATTATGGATGGAGATATCTCATATGCAGGTCGTGATCTGACCTGTACTTGGCGTATAAGAATGCCTAACTCTAATAATTATGGCATCATGGTTCAAGGAGGAGGTTATGGAATCCATATAGCTACCGGCAAGGTCATAGTTAATGGCCATATCTTGTCTTCTGTTGAAGACAATAACATCGTCGTTTGATCTTTATATTAGCTTATGCATACTTAGTCGTTTTACGACTCTTTGTAATATTTTCAATAAAGCTTCTTCTTTTGAAGATGTTGTTGAAGACGACTCTAACGTCGTCGTTTGATCTATGTATTAGCTTATGCGTACTTAGTCATTTTACGACGCTTTGTAATCTTTTCAATAAAGCTTTTTCTGTTGAAGATGTCGTTGAAGACGACTCTAACGTCGTCATTTGATCTATGTATTAGCTTATGCGTACTTAGTCGTTTTACGATGCTTTGTAATCTTTTCAATAAAGCTTCTTAAGGAAGTTATTCAATAAAATATTTATATTTTTTGAGAGAAAAAAAATGTTCCTTTTATTTGTTAATGTTGCCATTATTGGCTATGGATTCTTTCATCATTCGACTCTACTTAATAAACTCTGCACTTAGATCTTGGGATAGTCGAGGGAAGTCTCAGAAGGGTCTTCCTGTGGGGATTAATTTGACCAAAAGAGTGACATCTCTTATAAATGCTTGTCCATATTGCCAAGAGAATGAACATAAAAAGCATGCTTTTTTCTCATGCTCATTTGTCCGAAGAATCTGGTTTATTTCACCTCTGCCTATGCATAGTGATCATATTCAAGGCAATGTACCGATTGAATTATGGAGATCTTTTAATTCTTGGATTCAAAGCTTGAGAAACTCTGCAGATTACATCTCTTTAGCAGTATTTTTTATATGGTAGATATGGAAAGCACGCAACAACAAGATGCTTAATGGTGTATCATTGGAGACAAATGCTATTGTGTAAAATAATAGTGAGGAATTGGATGGAATTTCAAGGATTTAATTATAACGAATATAAATAAATCAGTTGGGAATAGGTAAATACCTCAAAATCAAAGAACGTATTCCCCCGTACGGAAGCGATGGATCGTATGCTAGGCCGTCTATAGAACATATAGTTCTATAGCGCAATTTTCACAATCTAAGAGCTTTGAGGAAGAGATTCGAATGTTTTGGGAGAAACGAGACAAATGAACTATGTAAGTTCTTCATCTTCCGTATCCCTAATTTCTTATTAGGGATGCTTATATAGCTGTTGGGTTATTAGGGTTACCTATTAACCCTACAACCCATCACTATTGGGTCCACCCATGATCCATAAGTCATGTGCGGATATCTAATTAATTGATACTTAATTAATTAATTCTAACATCTCCTACTCGCACATGACTGATATTTTATCCGTCATATCCAATCTCAAAATCATACAAGCAAATAGATCGTGGACCAGCATACCTCGAGAGCTCAAATGTCGTATACCTGTTAAGGACATACGACATCTCGATAATCCATTAAAGGTTCCTCCATTATCTAGAACGTATGCCTTACCCCATAATGTTTCTATGCATTCATTGCTACTCACAATTGATCTCTAGCATTGTTTCATTTATTCACTATCATAAACTCATATACGATAGGCTGGCCAGCAAAACAAATGAAACTGTGAATGCAGTCAATAACAATCCTGCCCTTATACATCATTTCCTTTGTAATGACTTAACTTTCTGATCCAGACAAAAACCCGTAGGCCGCATTATCATGACCATAGTAATTTTGACTAAAACCATAGAGTCAAGTCATACTCCAGAAATATGCCCCAGGTCATAAGGGTAAATTTCCAAAACCACATGTCATCGAATAGAGTCTCATAATAAGAAAAATTCGAGATCACAGAACTTTTGGTTCATAATTTTCCATCTCTTGGTCACTTATAAGCACATATGGTATGATACATATGTTATGGTGTCTTCCTTTTTCCATTTGAAAAAGTGTGCATGTTTCTTATACTATACTGTGTATGTTCCTTACACCATACAGTTTGATCTCAACTCTTTAAGATTAATACTGGCTTCTTAAGTCAGAATTAATCCCCAAAAGAAATTCACAAATTCATTTACTTACTCGCTCGATAGTAATATTTTATCTTGCTCACAGCAAGATGGCATCACAAATTAAATAAGCTCTCGATTATTTAAAATATTGCCTCATCTTAATTTTTGTTGGACATACCAAACAAAATTAAGGCAGCACCCATGTGAGTAGGTGGCTTCTATCCAACATGACTTTCAACAAATATGAATGTCACATACATTCATAATATAAATGTCTCATACATTTATAACGTAAATGTCTTATACATTTAACAAATATATATATTGCTTGGTGAACTTGAAATGTATTTATTACAAAAATAAAAACATTAATTCATGTTACTTATACATGAAAACTTTAAATACATCATCAAAGTTTACACAAACTAAAAGACCTGACATGTTTCTGAAGCAAATCTCTAGAAATGGTCTTGGTAAGGGGATTATATTTTGCGTAAGGATGTATTTTATGTTCACTTATACTTGTGCAACCAAATCTTTCACTAATTGATACTTAGTATCAATACACTTAGCTTTACCATGGAACTTGAAATCCTTGGTGTAAGCAATCGATGATTAACTATCACTCATGATCGTCAATATCCTCTTCACTACTCTCTAATATACTTTGCTTGGATTGGATTGAAATCTTCTTACTAACACAATAGCATAGTAGATATTTAGTCTCGTACACAACATAGCATACATTAGACTCCCAACCGTACTAGCATAAAATATGGTTCTTATGTCATCAAAATCCTCTTGACTCTTTGGACATATTTTCTTGCTAAGGACTTCTCCTTTGCAAGTAGGATATCCATAGGTTTTGCCGTATGCATATTGAAACGCTTTAGAACTTTTTCTATGTACGTTTCTCGTGAAAATGACAACATTCTCTTTCACGATTTCTTGAAATCTTAATTTGATGAATATATGCCACGTCACCCATGTCTTTCATTTCAAAATTGGACAATAACCAATTTTGAATATCCATTAAATATGACACATCATTTCTAACCAATAAAATGTCATCAACATATAATGTCATTATTACAAATTTAGTTCTAGATCTTTTGCAATAAACACAACGGTCCTCGTCCACTGCAGAAAATTCATATAACTCAACTACGTTGTGAAAACGAATGCACCATTGTCTGGACAATTGCTTTAGTCCATATATCAACTTCAATAGTTTGCAAACCTTATGTTCACTACCTTGAAGTTAGAAACCTACAGGCATTTCCATATAGATTTCTTCATCCAATTCTCCATTAAGAAATGGAATCTTTACATCCACTTGATGTAATTTTAGATCTAAACTTGCTACTATGGCTAGAATTAATCTAATAGATGTCACTCTAATAATAGGAGAAAATGTCTTTACATAATCAATCCCTTCTTATTGAGTGTACCCTTTAGCGACAAAGCGAGCCTTGCATCTTTCAATACTACTATCCGCTTTGCGCTTTATTTTTTTAGAACCAATTTATTTTCTATTGCTTTGCACCCTTTCAGAAGGTTAGTTAGAATCCAAACTTTATTAGACTCAATTGATGCCAACTCATCTTTCATTGCTTTAATCCATTTATCCTTAGCAGGACATGATAGAGCTTCAAACACATTCTTGGGCTCATCATGATCAAGTAGGTCAACTAAAAAAGGCATGACTAGCATTCTCATCATCCTTGCGATAACATGAAGGCAAAGTCGATTTGGACTTAAACTCCCACTGGAATTAGATTCCACATCCATTTGGATTTAAACTCCCACTGGAATTAGGTTCCATATTTATATTTTCACTTAATTGATTATTCCCACCAAACTCATGATCAGGAACATTCGCCTAAAGATCACCATCTTCAGACTCAAGATTTCTCCCACTCGAATGGAGTGATCCATGAGTGTTTGAATCTATAATTTCATAAAGTGAAAATTTTGACCTACGTCTCCTAGCTTTGGAAACTGATCTTCAATGAATGTCACATCTCGTGATTTTATTTCTGTTACATGAGCATTTTCTTGCTCACCTACTATGATGTATCCTTTTGATACTTCAGCGTATCTCACAAAGATACACTGTTTACCTCGTAGACCTAATTTTCACAAAATTTGCTTGAGGTGTCATGTACGTAGGCAGAGCACTCCTATGGGTGAAAATGGCATAGGTCGGACTTTCTTCCTGTCTACAACTCATATGGAGTAAGTGTAACAGATTTAGAGGGCACATGATTCAAGATATATATGGCTGTAAGCAATACATCTCTCCAAAAGGAAATGAGCAAATTTGCTTGTGCCATCATAGATCTCATCATGTCTAGGAGAGTCTCATTTCTCCATTCGGCAATACCATTTTGTTGCGGGGTTCTTGGAACGAACAACTGATGTTCTATTCCTTTTTCATCACATAAAGATTTGAATTTATCCCATAGATATTTCTGACCACGGTCAGTTCTCAAAGCTTTAATACTTTTGGCTAATTGATTCTCAACGAGATTCATAAATCTTCCAAAGCATCCTAAGGCTTTAGATTTGTGAGATATCAAATAGATGTGACTATATCTCATATAATCATCTATGAAGGTGATGAAATAGTGAGCCACATGCCTAGCCCTAACATTCATTGGTGTACACACATCAGAATGAATTAAATGCAAAGGAAGTTCAGCCTTAGTTGCTTTACCAAATGATTTTCTAATTAGTTTTTCTTTTAGGAAGTGCTTGCATATTGGTAACTCAACCTTTTGTAAGTCACCTAATAGGCCCTATTTTGCCAGACGACTCATTCGCTCTTGGTTAATGTGATTTAAACGTGCATGCCATAAGTTATTCACATCACGATGTGAATATCCAATAAAAGAAAAACTAATATTGTTATGTAAATTGACTCGTTCAACATTCATAACAATAAAAAAGTTCAGTACACAACCAAAACTATAAACCATTGTATCCA